>JACJUY010005476.1:41958-54549 GCA_014220935.1 Platorchestia sp. MABIK | reverse complement strand
ATACCTGAAAGCTTATTTCCCTCCGAAAGTATTTTTATTCATTTTTCAAAGAATTCATTGGAAAATTTATTCCCTTAACAAAAATCAAATCACTCAATTCAAACAACAAAAAAAGCCTACCTAGCTCTCAGCAGGACCTCACATTTTCCCCCAGGGAGGGCTAATTCCAATAGATAGAAAAGTTTAATCACCTTGAACAAATCAAAATGAATAATATAAGACAAAATCTTTACTAACTTGAATATCAAGACTGAATATGCAAGAAATCTTTTTTTAATAGCTTTCAAATAAAATTAGTCATCAAAAACATGATTTAAGAAAATAGAAACTAGTAGTGATTTACGAAACTCATGAAGGAGTTTGAATTTTTATCAATAACTCACCTGATTAAGAAGATATAATGAAATTGAAAAGACGACCACGACCTAAATTTAGTGGCTTTTAGCTAGCTTAGAGTACCTAAATTTACGTACTTCCTCCTTCACTGCGACTCAGTGCCAGGGTCTTACGAACTATTGTCAGATTTAAATTTGCTTAATAGGCCACTAATTTACACAATGAGCCGCGGGCTTTACACTTAAGCACAAGAAAAGTGTGTACAATTTTTTTCTATGTCTCTAACAACCGGCATTGACAGATACGCACTAGTAAATATCGTAACCAGTATCTCACTAGAAACAAAATATCAACAATGACGAACCACCCCTTCTGGTTACGACCTCACAGCATATGAACTTTTCTCCGCTACAAATCGTCTTGCTTCCAGTATATTATTATTAGCTACAAAAATATAAATGAAAAATATTTTAAAACTGTTGAAAAATAATAGGTTTTTGCTCGGAGTTTGAAAAATTGTTATATTTTGCGTATAGTTCTGTACTAGTTTCTTGAAATCCTCCGCCTATTGTTGTCTCCGATACTACAAAGTAGAGTTGAACTCTATTTCAATTTCCAATAAGTTTTGGAAGTAATCTTTTTTTCAGTCATATGTGCAAAATTTATTGAGAACAATAACCATATGCAGCTAAAATGAAAAATTACATTAATGTGTTTATTAGTGATTTTGTACATAGCTTGCGGAGAAATAGATAGTAAAATAATCAGAAAAAATTTTACCTCCTATCGATGGACCCCAAATTATTTATGTATGTTCCAAATATAGGCATTGCATGACTGTGAGTTAACGTGGAGTAAAATGAAATGTTAATATTTTCTTTGTTTCTGAAAAGCCGATATTGCTTTCTGATTTAATGATGAAAACTTTTCATCGAAAGGTGTAAATTAGAAAATGAGATTGGTTGCAAAGCTCAAATGTATATTTGTACAATTACACAGCGGATGTTACAATTAAAACTCATAAAATAAATGTCTACTTATTCTCTATAAAAAATGTAGTCTACTCTAAACAAAAAAATTATGACATAATGTACGGATTAAATTAGACAGTGGTGGGCATCGATCCTCAAAATATTTGTCCGATCCCGAACTTCCAATCTCGGTCAATGGCTAATTCCGAATACGATCCGCGATTAAAAAATTAAAGATCCCGAACTCCCAATTTTCCGATCCTAAGATTTAAGATTTACAAGTGATCCCCAGTTTTTAAAGCAACGCAAATTCAATGTGCGTATACGACGTCGCATTTATTCTATAATACTGATATAAAATGAAGCAGATGAATTTAAAATTTTATTTTTTCATTTGTTTTTATTCAAATACCATCTAGCAGCATGTCTACTCTACTGACTCTACTAAACTCTATCCAATTTAATTACATTAAACGAAACAAAGGCGATCCTATCTGTTCTTTTGTTTGAATTGCCCAGTTCACACCTCGTCTTGCTCGTTCATCTCTACCTCGTGGGCTTTCCACTTTCACCTCGTGGGAAGGAAAGGTTGCCCTTCAAGAAACGAGGGCCTCAAAGTTTTTGGCATCCAGAGTCGCCCTGTTAGGCCGGAGGATGGCCAAACCAATGCCGAACACGCGCTCAATCGAAGCGGAGGTCGGGAGCGGCGAGTTATATGGTTTTTGAAGCCGCGTACAAGAAGAAACATCTACGCGAGACGGATTGGTCGTCTTCGTTTTTCTTTTCCCCACTAAGGCCGGAATCGGGATCAGACTTAAATTTTGCAATAACGATCTTCCCCCGGGAGGATCCGATCTTCAAGTCCGATCTCGATGTGGAAGATCGAGTGTGATCGGAAGATGGAAGTTAGAGGCAGTGGTGGGCTCGATAACGGAAAATCGTTATCGCAATAACCGATAAATCGATTACGAAAACCTTACCGGCGATAACCGATAATCGATAATTGGCGAAAAATTTATCGCCGATAATCGATAACCGATAAATCGANCGAAAACGCCCAGCTTTGGTTAGAGACAACATCCAACTACATGACATGTTTTTATTTCATTATCGACAATGCATATCATCTTTTATATTTTTTCTACTACCTTTTACCGAACTCTAGGACGGAATGAAAATCTTGTTGTGTATATATATAGAAATCTTGTCGTCTGACTAGATTGTGGACGAACGTGCTTGACCAATGGTACATACTCGTACATAGATCATTGAAACTGCGTGGGGAAAATAATCTCACCAAGCTCACAGATCACTCTGTCAGTAAATGTGTTTGCCATCCCCTTGAACTGTAAAATAGAAGAATGAACGATTACCAAATTTTGTTAATAACAGTGAAAATTATAAGGAAACTGGCCAAATGAAACTGGTTACGTTTGGAGACGATAAAATCGAGCCAGTCGATAAACTAAAAAACCTTGACGTTTGATTTGACGAAACTATGACTCGAACCACACCTGGAAACAATATGCAACAAAATTAATGGAACCTTAATGTTTTTTCATCGGATTAAGAACACACTGGGCGATAAAGCGAGATTATTGGGGATTCAGTGTATAGTCATATTATAGTGTTTGGGCTATTGCAGTCTAATTTATGGAGACATGCCTCAAAATCTCCAAGAAGAATTGCAAAAATTTATGAAATTCGTGGCCTAAGTGGTGTGCAAAGGAAATTTCAGGAAACGCGATTGTGTAACCCCTTTCTTAATAAAACTTGGCCGGACCCCAACACCAGAAAGATTTATCATTCATGGAGCTCGACAAGTGTTCTCGTCTCTCTACCTCCCTCTACCTCCCTCGTCTCTACCTCCCTCCCTCCCTCAGAGTACAGAAATGTAGGCGTTGTAAAATTTCTTTCTCCCAATAATCAGAACAAAAAATCAATTCAAAGTAACGATGCCTTTGTTTGTTACCGTTCATCTGACCTGGAACAAAAAACTCTCAGTTTCTGGCGCTCTTTTCTGTAATAAGTTTCCACATCGAATAAAACTCATAAACTCTTAAAAAATTCAAGACAAACGTGTCACGCCATTCTATGTCTCTGTCGTAGAAAATAACATACTGAAAAGTTTCGTTTTAAATTCAAACAAAACGATTGACCGAATGCCTTAAATCTGCTCACTGCTATTTTGAGGTCAGTATTTCAAGCTCTGTGAAGCTAAATTGCCTATACATGTTCTCGTCATTTTATTCATTTCTTATGATCCCTACTGCAAAGACCTCACACAAAGCCTTTCACAGTCGATTTTGAAACCAACAATTATGCTTATTTGTAATCTATGAGTAGAAATTTTTAAGCGATATCAATCTAGTACCGTGGTTCTATTTTATCTCATGTACCTATGTTTGTATGTTATCATAAGGAATAACAAGAGAATGACAAACCTAATTTTTTTTAATGTTTTCTTGGACTGTAACTTGGTTTTACTGAAAATTCTTTCAGAAGATTACAAACTAGCTTATTTTTGCGTTTTCAATTTTTGTTTTTTAATTTTTCTAACTTTTTTTCGAGAACATTGAGCAATACAGTCGTCAGTTCGATGTAGCAGGATCAAGTGTTTGATTTTTTTGTGAAAAAAATGAAAGTCATGACAATTACATTCGCAAAACGCTCTGCGACCAGTTACTATTGGACTTTTAATTAAATAACTCAATATTTTGGTAAATAAAATTAATACACTAACTCAATGTTTCAAAAAGAGATCTATCGTTGTCTGAGTGAGCGTTTCACGCTTCCATATTCCAAAATGTAAATAGATCGATGAAAACAAGCATAATCTAAGATTAGGCTTAATAAACAAATCGTCTCACTCATTGTATGATGAATAAGCTCTGAAATTCATTTTTGAGTGTATGTTTGTTCGTTTGTTTCAGATGTGCGTCTTGTGTTACATTTTTTAGAGTTACTTTCGGCCAATCTCTTATCACTGATTTAAAACCATTTAGAACCGTATTTCAATCTGTTTCAGTAATGTGTTTCGTGTATTTTATTCTTTCGTTTCAACTTATTGCGAAGATCTTCCTATGCATTCTCCAGTAGTATTTAAAGTATTTATGGGCTTTCAGTCATCTTGCCTCGGATAAAATATCCAAAAGAATACATTTTCATTGTTTCTCTCACTAACATAATTAACCCCTGACACGGCTATTGTCCACAATATTTATAAGTTAATGATCCTGAGCTATTCGGCTAAAACGAAGCCGGCGTAGTATAAACTTGTGACAAATCACAGGAACACTTTGTTCAACTGAGCTCATTACATTTAAATTCATTTCAACTTTCTTTATTTTTGGAACTCCTGAAACATCGGCGCTTTCACTACTAGTGTCCTTTGAAACTTCTCCAAAACCAACTGAATTCATCTCTATGATCTTGAACTGTGCGATTGGCAGAGTTTAAATTCAAAGCGACACAACACATTCTACTCACGAGAAATGGACTGAAATTCTTAAACGAGCACTTCTTGATGTTTGGTGTGAGAGAGTAAGAAACCATTACCGTCTGCATAAATCTCTTAGTCTATAGGTTTGAAGTAGCTTCGTCATGCATATTCTATTTACAAAGGTAGCTGAGCATGTGTGATACAAGTAGAGCACTGCTTCTGTTTTTAATGCACGTACTCAAAATATCACGAGTAGGTTGTCCAACGTGACTGAAATTGGTTATGTACTCTACTATCCAAGCTAATAAAAGGAATTTATCCTGTGCGGTAAATTAAGAGCATTACTATCCAGCTCTACGTACGCAAACGTTTTCAGCATTCTAAATAAACTAAACATTTAGCCTTTCTTTAAAATTTTTCAGTTTCTCTGTTCCCCAACTGATTATGTTTATTATTTAGGTCGAGTTCTTTAATTGCTGACCCTCTGAGCAGTCCGTATACATATTTCGAATTCCACACATGATGTACTTTGTAAGGTATGGAAAAATTATTTGCGAACTAAAATATTTGTGTGTGAGGGCATACTTAATGTCCCCTGAGGTAATTTATTCCTACTCTTTTTATACAAAATAAAATAATGCTCTCAAACCCAAGAGGAATAAATTTATCTAAAATTAATACATATTAAAATGAACATATTACACCCTGCTTTATTTCGTGAATCGTCAATTTGGCATCGCCATTCGTTTTCTCAATGAATTCATTGTTTCATGTTTTTCATTTTAATAATATTTAATTTTTAGTTAACTTTCAAGGAAATTTCCTATCTTTTCGCTGAATGAACATTTTAACTATTAGATGACAGTGTATCAGGGCTCATTTCATGGTAAAAAAATATTCTAATTGAAGAAAGCAAAAATTAACCACGTATTTAAAAAATTGGAAAATGTTCCATAAATTTTTGTCAATTTTTACATCCTTCATTAAGTGTTCCCCACAAACTAGGCATTCCAAAATTTTATATCATATGTTTGAGGAATTCTCCTTCGCAAAATTTTTTTTAGATTTTCGTCAAGGTTAGAGCTGTACAAAATAAGGTACCCCATTCTTGTCTCTTTTTCCTAGAAATTTTCGATCTAGATGCATCATTGTGGAATTTTTACAGATTACCCGTGGAATTGGACCAGGGTGTGGTCAGTTATATTGAATGGGTTTGCTCGCTTTCATTTTTTTGCATGATAATTTAGTTTTATTGGACTACTTGCTGAAAAAATGGAGTTATGACTTTTTCCTTTCATTTCTTTCCTCCTCGTTAAAGCAAAATGCTCTCTCAAAAAATTGGGGATTCATTTTAACTACACCGTAAACAGAGCCCTGGACTGACTCTCCAAACATCAATCTTTAATTGATTGAATCGAATTATGGAATATAAAATTGAAAGTTAGCTTCTGAAAGTTTGTGGAACAAGTTTCATGCATTTTGAACAGGAAAATTTTAGAAAAATAATAATAGAATTGAAGAAAAGAAAGAAAGAAAGAAAAATCGTTTATTTCCCAAAAAGTTGGCACATGAGATACATGACATATTGGCTTTTAAAAATTTCTTAGCATAAGACGTCCTTAGATAAACGTACGATACGAGGTGTACTAATAGACAAACTATACGTAGTGTACTGATAGACAGACCATACGAGGCGTACTAATAGACATACCATTCGAGGTGTACTATTTCAAATTATACGTGGTGTACTAATAGACAAGACAAACCATACGTGCTGTTCTAATAGACAAGAGCATGTTCAGAAGATTTATTTTGTTTTGAAGTATAATATCTGAATTCAGTAAAACTATTAGTCTTGCGAAAAATCTTCTACTAGAGTAGAGAGCGTTTCATGGCAACAAAAAAGGGTTATACTCGTACACTGAGAGATAGGTCAATAACTTCCTCCACTTTCCGACTAGTTCTCTCGATTTTTCTGCGTCAGAAATCAACGAGCGACTGAAATCAGCGACTGTGCGTTTCCCATAGGTCTGTAGAAAATAATTACTCAAACGAAGAGTACGACTCTTCTCTCCCCAGCTTGAGCAGGATCTAGGGAAAGCAAAGCCAACACTGACGAAGAAAGATCAAACTTCCGTGAAGGCGCTTTAGAAGAGAAATTTTTTGAACGCCAGCAATCAGAAGGGTTCACTTTGCTGAGGTTTCCAGGATTTCTCCAGTTAGAACAAACCAGGGAAGAGTCCGAAGACCGCTAACTGGTCTAGAGACAGTGATGGTGTCGACGACTGCTCACCCTGGCCCGTGTGCGGATATCTCCTGAGCAAATTAGCAAACGGGCACCGTGCCGCATGCCTCACGCTGGACCGGCAGGTGTTTGAGGGCCAGCGTTACAGTTACCTTTGGAGACACGTGCTCCTCTACACCTACGGCTTGATCGCGAGATAAAACTTGGTTGATCTCTCACCGCTTGAATTGTTGTCGAGTAAACTTGGTAAACATTGTTGGCTAAAAAGCTGATTAAAGTTGAAGAAAATCACGAAGTTGTAGTTCAAATGTTTAAAAGTAAAAATAAGTATTATACTAACACGAAGTGTTATCATATAACATTATTTTATATATAATATGAAATAATACGAATTGCTATTTTATACTCTGGAGAGTGTTTGAAAATAATTTACGTGTACAAAATTTGAAAAAATGTTTAGAATTATGCTTAATTTTTGTCCATCATGGTAGTTTTACAAACCATGCAAAGAGTAGTAAATGCTAACTAATTTCACCAGCTTTGAGATATGAACCACGCTCTTCACTTACTAAGCCCACGTGACTGTTGCCATTTTGTTTGACAAATTGACTTTACGTCGATGCAAACTCTGAAGCATGGCGCAGTAATACTTGACTTCACCATTCCAATCTGCCGTTTACTACTTCCTGATTTTAGTTAAAAATATCCTAATTGTGAAACGTTACAACTAGATGAACTTACGACTCATCACTCACAGTGCATCTAACAAGGTCCTGTAGCCCCCGTTGTGGAACCAAACGTGCTTCTTAGAAGTGCTCATTTAAATAGATGTCTTTGCAGAATCACTGGAACTCAAAGGAAAGGATGAGAGAGGCTTGACGTGACAATGAGCTCTCGAGTAGACCGGATAAGCCACCCACCCTCACAGTGCAACAAGTCAGCTGACGGAAAAAACGAAAAACGCTGTTTCCAAAAAGTTTATGTGAAAATGTAAGTAAGCACGTTATTTTTTTAAGAGTCTTAACTTAAAGATCTTTATATGTATAGTAGATGGATGTCCCATAGTTGATATTATGACATCCATTTCAGAGGTTGGAACAACCGAAAGGAAAACAGTTGAGAAAGCTGAGTACTTTCTTGGCTTACCAAACGTTTGAAAAACTTAAATGCACTAACGGCATACAAAAAGGATCCTCTGGACACCATTTTTATCTTGCAAAATGCATATCAAAAGCACTTGCTGCTCATCTGAACGATTGCAGGCGTAAAGAGTTTGACCCCGCCCGTGCCAAGGAAACCTAACGAAGAATTTTTCAATAAATTTGAAAAGTTTACAGCAGTGAAGTTCGTATTCTCCAGTGTCCTTTGTTTCCGCAAGCATGTATTTCCAATTAATGCGATATTTTAATAAAATTATTAGCAGCGTTCAAACAGGCTATGACAGGCTATGATATCCAATGGTAAGGTTCCGAAAATCTTTCTCAAAGGAGCACATCCAGCAAGCGTATAGCTGCATAATCACCTCATTCGAGTTCCGCAGTGTTCTGGTAATGCTACAGGAGCGGCGCGTGCGGCTGCAAAGATGAGAAGCATCACTCACCATTTTTGGAGTAGCTCATAACGGAAGAGACTGCTTGGTGTCAGTCTCGACTGGAAGATTTGCTTGAATGGGTCTGGCTCGCGCACCATCGAAACGTGACTGGCTAACAAACAATGTCGGTCAACGTTAGAGCAACGAGCGGTTCCGTGATTGAGAGTTTCTTTCACGAAGATTGGCAACGTTTGAGCTCCGCTGTGCGGTAAATAGCCCGCCAACGACGAACATCATGACACTCATTGTAGGTATGCTGCATTTTGTGAGGTAGGCGTGGGGCTTAGATGGCTTATGAAGCTGGAATGAGTCCAAGTAATTAGAGCTTACCGCAAGTTTATGAGCAACTATGTCCAAAACAACCTGAGACAGTAAGTAGGCTTGCATGATAAAATTATCTGGAAAATGCATTAACACCAAAAAAACTCATGGCTAAAACTTATATTTTTTCCACTCGTAAATAGAGTTCCCACAGTTTTTGATCAAACTAGAAAATGCATGATAAAATAATCTGGAAAATGCATTAACACCAAAAAACTCATGGCTAAAGCTTGCATTTTCTCCATTCGTAAATAGAGTTCACCCCAGTTTTTGATCAAACTAGAAAATGCATGGTAAAATAATCTGGAAAATGCATTAACACCAAAAAACTCATGGCTAAAGCTTGCATTTTCTCCATTCGTAAATACAGTTCACCCCAGTTTTTGATCAAACTAGAAACCTTGATTATAATCGAAGCAGCTAAGCTTAGGTGCTGACAGAGGGGGAGTGGGTTAGAGCAACAGAATAAGAGAATAAAGTAATGAGCCGATATCGCTGAGATAACCTAAATGGAACAGACACGTTTCGTAGTTAGTGCCTTTCGAAACTTCCCAATTTCGTTGCAATTCAAAATGGATTTCTAGTGACCATGAGACGATTGATATTATAATTATTTTTTATTGAACTAATTAAAGTTAAAAAAAAATATCTTGTAGTTAAGTGCCTTAATATTCAATCTTCGCTACATATTGCTTATTTTCATCAAATGATATTTTATGAACTTGTGAGAGTTACAGTAGAACATTTTGATCCAACGACGAAAAAACACGCCACTAGAAGTACTTGCTCATGCGAATGCCTGTATAAATGCGACATATGTAAACCGAAGAGCGTAATGTGATTGATGTCAGAGAATGAAGAGTCTTGATCCCTACTCGTGCCAAGTAATTGAAAAATGAAGTATTGTTAACTGTTAATTTTACGTTGTACTGTAATTTTTTATTTTTCAACGGTTTACTTAACAAAGTGATATGGGATTGAAAATTAAACAAAGCTAGCTAGGATGTACAACTCGCAAATCATGATTTTTGTTAAGTCATTTCTGAAATTTAAGGTAAAATACTTTAATACCTATACCATGAACTATAAAGCATCTTGGATGATGAAACAAAACACAGAAAAATTGGTTGCCAGCGCACAGCCGCCAATATCACGAAAATCAATTTTCAAAGCATTTTACATTGAATTTTTTAAATGAATTTTTAAAGTGTAGCCGAGCTGTGCCTTACGATGCGACGAAGTAATTTTTGAAAGTCCGGCCTCAGGTTTCCAACAGCAGAAAAAAGAAAGGTAGATCTAATCAGCTGAAAACGGAGGAAAATTGTTACTCTGAAATTCTGCAAAATAAGTTGCCGATACAAAATAAAACGAGTTGTATTTAGAGCACATTTCACTCTTATTTGTTACTTCCGCTTGTATTAACTTCAGGGATGGTGATGTGTTTTATGAGAAAAACGTCTAACATAACGAGCGAGACTGCCACCAACACTTCACTGCCGCCGACGCTCATTCTCCAGACCATGGCGTTGAGAAGTAGGGCAGGCGTGTCTCTATAATGGATATTCGCGTCTTTCTTTCTTTTTTGTTTTTCTTAATCAGCAACGGTCACTTGAGCCAATTAAACTTGGTTTTTAAAGCCAAGCTTTCCACACGATTGGGCACTTTCCCGAACGTCTCTCACACCTCGACAAACAGCGTGAGGAGCACAATGTTTTCGGAACTGGCGCTGCCAAGAAGATGAAACTCGACCCCCACTTTTTCTCGATTAACCAGT
Organism: Platorchestia sp. MABIK; assembly: GCA_014220935.1. NCBI lineage: Eukaryota > Metazoa > Arthropoda > Malacostraca > Amphipoda > Talitridae > Platorchestia > Platorchestia sp. MABIK. Next base: position 43,869 of record JACJUY010005476.1, on the reverse strand, counting down.
CATTGAATATTGGCATCACGAGATGTTACCTCTTGCAGCATTCTTTAGATTTCGGTGGCTTGAAGTGCTGTACTAGAGTCTTGTAGCACTATTCGACGCCGAAGAACCATTTATTCTATTTTAGTTCGCATTTGCGCTTTTTGTCATTTTCTGATGTGTAGAACGCTGGGGATCCTCACGACATATCACATCATGAATAAATGGCGAAGGTTGACAGGTTACCTAAATTAGATTTCTTACCGCCGCTATTTAGCTAAACGGCTGAATTCATAAGGGCTTTATTGCAATGTCTATTTGAGGCACAATGTTTATTTATAGTCATCATACCAATACTGGGAGGTTAAACAGCTGGTGTCAGAGCCCCTTAGAATATTTCGAATAATCTTGCAAAAGGCTGTGAAGAGATGAATAAAAAAATAAAAAAACATGGATGAAGCAATAGGGACGGAAGTACGCACTTGGGTGCAGTTTTATTCCTATTATTCTTATGCATGTCCCCGTTCGACCTTGAACTGAAAGCTTAAAAAATAAGACCAATGTCAATAACTCACGGATTGCTAAAAATAAACGAACTCATTTTGTTATAGTTTTCATTTCCACTCTTTTTTCCAATATTCAGTATTCGATTTCTTCGGTGATTTTATCTGGTAAAATTTCATATTATTAAGTACGGGAGTTAATGAACAGTTTCCACAGCTACACTTGTTCAACGGCAACAGCATGCGCTCTAGTTTGATAAGTTTCAAAGCCGCTACCGCACACCACACGTGAATTTCTCCGAAGCTAAATCAAGGAAATCTAGATCATGCTCGTTTACTTTTTATGTATAAACACGAGTGATTCCGTAGTCGCTTATGAATACTTTGCGGCTTTTTAATTCTTAAATAGCTTTTAAAAACTTTACTTACGAACGTGAACGTTTTAAAGATCTGGGACACGTATCCTTAGAAAATTTGGAATAAATTTGACACTAATTCTGTGAGTAATATGATTGAAATTCGTGAAAAAAATGATAATCATAACAGTTATATTGATCCAGTATTTAGAGTGTTGTATCATTCACGTAAAACAATGCCTGCAGAAGTATAAAAAATTGCTTTTGATGTAGTGCGAAAAAGCCCTAATTCAACGAGAGATCCTCGAGAAGAAATCACTTAAAATCAGTTAAAAGAATATTATTATAAAGGTATGTGTTCGGAACGAAGAATTTGCACACCTGTAAACGAACCTCGATTTAGACGCTGCTTTCCGAAAGTGAGGAAATATAATTAACTGTAGTAACCAAATAACCATGCGAGACGATCGATGGAAAAAGCATGAAACAAAGCCGAAACCTAGGCAAGAATCAAATGAAGGTTCTATCGATACGATTTGAAGCATCATACATCAATATCAGAATTCCTAGCCTACTAAGCGTTTCGGGACGGGATTTTGAAACAATTTACATCGTCGTACTTGGTGATCCCTGCAGCTGACGCACTTGGTTCTTCCAAGTCTAGGATTTGGAAAGACTTAAGCTGCCAGTTGAACGACTGAGATAATGGAAATTATTTTAAAACACGGGCCACAGTAAATACACACTATAGATGATGTAGAGTTTAAATCCTTAATTTTACAGTATTTTTCTTCATATATTCGAGTTATGTCTTTGTGAAAAAATGAATTTCTTTATATATATGACAGTGAAATGTAATATTTCCGAGTATAATTTAAGGTTTAAGAACACTAATAATTTTTGTCGGTTAGATCATTCGCTCATGCTTATTACGTAGTTATGTCTCCCCGATTTTTGACTGAAATATACATGTACAAATATTTGGGTATAAAGAAGAATTTTCTCACTAGTTTTTGACGTTGTCACGAAAGCCAACACTGACAACACGGGGCACGGGAACTATGGCCTCCCCCCCC
>JACJUY010005476.1:6939-33366 GCA_014220935.1 Platorchestia sp. MABIK | reverse complement strand
GGTCACTAGAATTGAAAATTATCCAAAAGGTTGAAGCTTGACAAACCTCACGCGTTCGATAACAAGGAAAACCAATATTAAAATATACATTATTTATTGCAAACATTTTGGAACACTTAAAATACTCTGTACTGGGCTGCAACACGAAAGAAAAAGAAATAGAATGGGCACGGATAATTACAAATGAGATCACATCTTAGGGTAGCACGTACTATCACGAATGAGAATACATCTTCGCACAGCACGTTTTATTAAAAATGAGAACATGATACGGAACATCAACATAATGTGACGGGAAAGGTCGTTTAGTGTGGCCGAAACTTCGCTCAACTCGTCTTCTGCTCCTAAGAAAGCTATCAATCTGATGGTGTAGCATTCGGTAAGTGCTTCGAAGAGGGCCTCTGTTAAAGCTATACCAGTTATAGTTCATTTAATTAGGAGAAATGATTTAGAACAAACATACACTGAGTAATAGGACGTTGCAGTCTATTCATCCCAGTCAGCTCTGAAATACATTTGACTGTGAGAATTAGCTTTGATAAAATAAATTTTTCGTTCTTAACATAGTTCAGCAATTTAAGTTTTCACAGCATTTCTTAAGGTGAGTATTCAAAATTAAGTGTGGATCAGAATGAGCTCTCGATGACGCCATCATTCATCATAACCAATGTACTTGATATGAGGGGTCATAAAATGTCTGTTCTGAACGATATTTTGACCGTTCCAAGTGTTGCTGAAGAATTTCTCCAAATCAATTCCAAGAAATTGTGAAAGTAAAAAAAATTGTAAAAACGAAATGACCGTAACAGCTCATTGTGAATTCATTGAGCGCTGAAAGAACATAAAGACGTAAATCTGTTAAAAAAGTGACTCGAAGTATCTTTAAATATTGTGTTACAATAGGAGGGGATTTTTAGTTTGCGAGATCGTTGATTATTTCAAATAATATTCAGCTTTGAATTTCTTAACAATAGAACAATACGGTTGTGGTGATGTAAGTTCTTGTATGGAATATGATAAGTACCGCAACGTATTACTTCAAATTTCATATAGAAGAACAAGATTATTTTTGAACAGCTACGTCCCCGGCTACCGGAGCAATGCAAGTAAACGCGTCTTAACACAGAGACTTAACCTACTTTCTATAGCTCAGCTCCGCAGTGAATTGATGCGAGACCCGCTTCAGTGCACTACACTCAGGCCAAACTAGAAATGTCAAAAACTTTCGTTTCTTCGTAGTATGTACACGGAGGTCAAGATTGGGAGATGCCAGATAAACACATCATTCGTAGCATATTCTTAGGATACTACCTGCAGACGCGAAGGAGACACTGTTCTCTGTGTACGAGAGCAACCTTGAAACGCCAAATTTTGTTTCACGACTGGGCTCATATCACACTTCCACGTACAAGCTGTCTAGTCACTTTCTTCTCCGGTTCCGCTCAAGAGACGACAACTTCTTTGAGAAAGCGGAGAAAATTTGGCTACAAGTCGAGGTGTCTTTCAGACTTGCGTTAGGATATAATGAACGTGGGATCTGGGAGTTTCTCTTTCAGCCATACATTTACTTACTCGTTGCCCATGCGCATTCGGTTTCTTGTCGAAGAGTTTATGATGCAGGAACGTATTGGTGATTTCGAATAGAAAGCTGAGTAGAGAACGATCATTCGTGGGAATATTTCCTTCAAGTTCATTTGAGACGGCTTGCAACTGACAAACACTTGGAAGTTTATAAACACAAAATAGACATTTATCGGATGAAAATGTTGAACCGAGAACAAAATACCACAATTTATGTAGCTTTTTCTTCCGTGTTGTCAGTAATTTACCATTGAATCATTATTTTATTAACATTCTGAAAGTTTTAGAAAGTTTACGTAAACCACGTTGGAAATTTAAATGAATTCGATTAAATTATTTTCCGTATTGTCTGTCGAAGGTATTAATGCTCTTATTATGTTGTAAGTTAGCACTACTATTTTTTGGACAATAAGATATATCGAATAATATTTAATAGCGCATTGCTGTACTGTGCAATCTTAAGTACCAGATTCAATAACATAATTTTTTTCAGAAATATTTTTCTGGAATGTGTGAAATAAATATATGAAGGATTTAGCTATGCTTCACATGTAATAATGAAACGTTATGAACAGGTAAAACTTAAGCGTTACGTTTTGTAAGCACTGAGAGTCGGAAAATCGATTTCAATGAGTTAATTGACTATTCGGACTATAAAGCGACCGTGATGGCGTGATTGACTTTCTGAGAAATACAGGGTCCGAGATGGCGTGATATTATCTTCCCAGACGACATAGGAGTCCGTGATGGCGTAGTATTATCTTCCCAGACTATACAAAGTCCGAGATGGCGTGATATTATCTTCTCGGACGATACAAAGTCCGAGATGGCGTGAAATTATCTTCCCGGACGATACAGGGTCCGTGATGGCGTAGTATTATCTTCCCAGTCGATACAAAGTCCGAGATGGCGTGATATTATCTTCCCGGACGGTACAGGGTCCGAGATGGCGTGATATTATCGTCCCAGACGATACAGGGTCCGTGATGGCGTGATATCACATTCCAAGACGGTATAGGGGTCCAGGCATGGTGGCGGGATTTAGGGGTCACTCCAGGCCCCTGCCAGGTCCCTGTCTGTCCGATGAGCATTTCTTATGTTTTTGTTGAAAAAGGACCTTTAGGTGGTGGACTATTCGGTCCTAAAATTTTATGGTGCTACGGACACTAGATCCCTCCCCCCAGGGGGTGTAAGGGGACCAAAAATCCAGAATATTCGACCTCATATAAAAAGAAAACAAAACGGGGAAAAAAAATTTGAAACCGTAAATTTGTTAACAATGTTTCAAGGATTCTATAACTGTCTTTGATTTTGTTATAGCATGAAAACTCGATGATTTTTATTCATTTGAAATATCAACAAAAATGAACTAAAAAATCCATATGTCCAATTTTTTCAAAAAACTAAGGCCTGAATCGAAAAAATGAATGGAAGAAATTGTGTTTTTATCAAAAATTACATACATTAGTCAAATTTCATAAGAATCAGACTACATATATAAAATTTCATAATTTTTATAAAAAACTAATTAATTTTTATTATAATTTTTTTGTAAATTACAATTCACAGTGTGAATATGAAGTTATGCATGGAGGTTATCGGAATAAAAATGAAAACAGCATTCAATTACACAAATTGCCCATTATATCACACTTCAAAAAATTTTTTGTTAATGGCTTATACCCAAAACCGCTAATTTTCAACATTCAAAAGAATAGAAGTCGGTGAGTTTTCATGCTAGGAAAAAATATAGACAGTTTTAGAATCCTTGAAGCATTGCCAAAAAAGTTACAGCAGCTTTTTTTCCAATTTTACAAATGATTTTTTTTATCAAGCTAAAAACGCAAAATTAGTGTGTTGATGATAAAATATCTTATGTAAAAAAACGATAAGTTGAAGAGGGAAAATTTTCTATTGTAACTTTGTTTGCAATGCTTCAAGGATGCTAAAACTGTCTTTGGTTTTGTTCTAGCATAAAAACTCAATGACTTCTATTCAGTTGAAAGATCCATAAAAATGTATGAAAAAACTAGTCTTTCGTATTTAAAAAAAAACAAGGCCTAAATGGAAAAAGTTACAGGAGTTCATATATGTTTTTTTTCAAAAAATACATATACTGGTTAAATTTCAAACGAATAGAATCAATTTTTAAAAATCGTTGAAGTGACCCCCTTAACCTGGCAAACCGCACAGGGTCCGTAATGGAGCGATTCACGTTGTTCCCTTCCTAAGGGAATGCCATAGTCATATAAATACATATTAGGTTACAAAAAATAAGAGAATCAGTTTGGGAAGGCTGAAATTAAAAACTGGATTTTACAGTTATGAGTTATGAAAAATGTATAGTTAAGAAATATCTATAGTTATGAAATATCTATATCTAGACGACTGATTGAAAATCCAAGCCTCAGAGTGATTAGATTTAAGTAATGGTTCTTGCTTTAAAGATACCTGAACGAATTAGGGAAATTAAGTTGGAATATTTTTTCAAAACATTTGCATAAAAATGAGAGTAATATGTAGCAACACGATCGCATTACACCCTAACTATCCATTACAATATTGATGAATTATTTTACGTCCTTAAAAGTTCAAGCACCCAAAGAAGCTGATATCGATGATGAAAGGAAGCAGTGTGTTTTGAACAAATTATTAATTAGCGTAAAAATATTTTCTAACTTCAAAAGAATATTAACAAAAATACTACCAAACATCAACACGTGACTTTCTTGGTTCGATAGAAACTAATAAATTTTTTCGTACCAGTTCAGTATCAACAATAATATGTCACAGAAAAGTACGTATCTATGTTTCATATTTCACTGAAATTCCTTTGGAAAACATTTTGTTTAAGAAGAATTAAACATTTCTTTTTTTAAAATCCAGAGGATGATGGCTATAAGCTTGTTCAAAATCAATTTCCGCTTCTTTAATAGAAAGCTTATTTAGGAATAGGATTCAAATCTAAATTTAGAGCTGAAAATTCTAAGTAATGTTAATTCATCATTGGAATTCTGTCACATACTAAAACGCGGAGGAGGACCACGACTGATCTCTTAGGCAAAGGGATTACGAAACCTGTTAAAAATTCTCAAAATTCGTTTTCAGTTTTTATTGATTTCTGAAGCATAGAAAGTATGATTTGAAACTGCAGCGATAACCTTTGTTCACTGTTTAAAACTTTGCTTATGGATTCTTACATCGAATCAAACTTGAGCCCATGTTTGGTTTTGATTCCGAAAGATATTATAGCTTACTGCGAGAGTCACACAATTTAGAAATCTTCCACATCCACGATGGAATGTATATTAAAGTACTGTAAAATTTGTCGCCATATAGAGCAAATATAGAAAGCAAAGACCCTATAGTTTAAATTTAGAATCATTTGAAGGCAGTAGTAAAAATTTCTTAGTAAAGCCGTACACACCTGCTTGAGAAAACTTGATTACATATCTAGTATTATTGTTATTCAGTAATTATTGAAAACCATGTTCTAAATATTTCATCTTAGATTTTTCGTCCAAAATCTGCTCGATTCAAAATATTAAAAATTTAAGAGAACTTTTATTGCTTAGAACGATGTAGTGGTGGAAAGAGAGCCATTTCCCACCACGCTGAACAATTCGTAAAATTGTGCGCTATAGGGATCACAGTACGTGGTCTTGCCTCACCAATCAATTGACGTGAAGGTAAGGGAAGCCCTCCAGCCAATGCTACCTAACGACTCCAAATTCTCCTCCACAGTCTCTTTTTAGCCACCGTATCTATATTTTTGCTGTTAAATTTACGTAACAAGCAGATTCAAAATTTTAATTTTTGTTCGGAATTCATTTCCTTGTTTAACAAACTCTATATTCTATGAATCCACGACGTATGCTGATCTAACGACTTGCAGAATGAGTCCACTTTAAAATTTGAAACCATTTATATGTTCATAAAAGTCGGTCCTATTGTAATCCACGAAATATCACAAATGAATGTGTCTTTCTGTGTTTCATTTTACCAAATTCGTGAAGTTTGTGACTGAGGTACGAAACATTCAGGGAAAAAATGGTACTTTGAAAATGTACGATAATTTTTGTCGTTCCATTATCAGCTAAATACTTTCCGTACCTGGTGCGTTAGAGAGAGATGCGCAAATGCTCGCGTACGAGAATGCGTTTCTTTACAGCTATACATCAGAAATGGGAGATTTTTTTGCCTTTGACTTAATTTAAAGACTGGGAGGCGCGCCCCTTCTTCCGAGAAGTTTCGCGTTCATATCATTGTACTTGGTAATTTACTGGAAATAATGAACAGGCAAGAATGTTTCATTAGCCGTATTCTACGTCTAAATTAAAGACATTCCAAGAAAGAGATAGAACATACTTCTATGATTTGTACTGGAAAGTGCTTATGAACTCACATGATGCTGGTTTTAGTGTGTAGCATGTGTTATTAAAATGAACAGTAATATGAGTATGATATGGGTTTCCCAAACCTCGAAAAGAAACTCATTATTCTAAAATATTTTATTTCAGAATGAATTTTAATTTCTATGCATGAAGTGATGATTGACAACAATTTATACATACGAAGTGATGATTGACTATATTCAACACCTTCGTTTTGACATTCTTTGTAATACAATTTATTTGAAAAGCTTATGCATTCGTTGTATCACAAGGGATTTGCAGCGTAAAAAAGATCTTCCTGTAAAATTAGTTTTCGAATTAAACTAGAAAGAAACGTTCCAGGAAACTTTCTGACTCCAGAGTATTTGTATTTTAGGATCAAGCCCTGGAAAGAAACTTCAAGGGAGGGGAGAAGGAGTGAACACTGGTGTGTTGTCAGTTGCACGACGAGCGCCGACGCTCCGAGGAGTAGTAGTCAGTCGGTCTGTTGCGGTTGGGGTCATTCAACCGTCGGTCGTCGTGGAGGAAAGGCGATGTGCGAACTGCGGACGCGCTTGTCACTCGTTGCTCCGCTAACTGATCCGTTACTTTTTATTTTCATATTCTCAGTGCAAGAGTTCTTTCAACCTCAGTGTACAGTGATTATAAATGGAAGCGTGTTTGCGAAGCAAGAAGCGACAAAGGTGTTGTTTTAAGATTGACTGTTTCATGATTTTTGTAATTATCGTGGAGTTCTGCAACGCCCAAAGCGCAGCTCAGTCTTTTTAATTTTTTAATGCTGTGAAATAGTTTCATTGCTACTCAAAGCTCAAAGACCTAGCCCGTGAGACAAGCGTGTTGGTAAAGTTTTGAGTGAATTTGGAATCCCGTAACTGCAAGTAGAGTATTTTCATGGGCGTTCACTTAGTCATGAACTCACTGTTTTCTTTGGCTTTCAATTGTCAAATACCATAAATTATGCACAAAACCTTGCTCAGGTCAAATTTTCGTTCAGTATTTCTCTGAAGGGATAATTTTCTCGCGTTTTAACACTCTCCGCTCGATTAGAACAATATGAGCATGTTAAACGTATTAAAAACTCTTGAAGACCTTTGAAATGTGCTTTTTCTTACTTTACCCTAAATGTTTTCAAAGCTTCGTATGATTTCCTCCCTACAGAATACAAGGATATTTACAAATGTGCAGTATTTGAAGCACTGAGTGTTTTGGACAGGACACTCAGTGAAGTGCTTGTGGTGCCAGTAAACTGTGTTGTGCTCCACATGCGCCGCGGCACTCCATTCCGCTGATGACCTCAATTTGATCTGGTGAGTTTTTACAGGATTCTGTTACTGCTACTTGTTGCTTTGACTAGCGGATGAAGAGATTCTTCGTTATAAGTCCGTAGTTTGTTTGCCATAAGCTCTATTTGCAATCATTTCGACCTCATTTAAGTCAAGAACACAGCGGTTGATCTTTCTGGAGACCTGACCGTCGCAGCTTTCGTTCACTCAAAATCAACGGGTGTTGGTATCATCTGGGTTACCAAAAATACCTCTTTTTCATGTTGCATCCTGAACATGGGTTTAATTTGCCCCAGGCGGCGTGTATTACCTGATTTTTTTCTTGGACAAGTTTCTTGGACGAGGAAGACAAAGGACGACCGAATTTTCGCTGACGAGAAACAAGCCGTGTAGAAACTTATGCAGTTTTAGTTATAACGTCAGCGCTTCTCCGTATCTAACCTCACAGTGCAAGAAACTGTGATATAGAATGGATTCTTAATTTCTTCATAAACCTAAAAAAAATAGGAAAGGTGATAATTATGTATGAATGGGATAGGCAGTTTCTCAAATGCTTGGAAATTTTCAACCATGATTTAAACGTAACACAAGAACCTTCAGTGCATGGTTGCTATGTTAACTTAATCAACGCGCCCTCGCTTTTACTAGCTCGCGTGTAACCATTCTTTGAGCTAGTAACATCCTAAAAAATGTACAATGATGTATCCTAGTTCTTTCTCCATGCATGAAGATGGCATCCATTACTGATGAGCTTATATCGGTAGGCATGACTCTTAAGTTCGCCTGTTCTTAGGGTCGACATGAATATTGGACACGATGTTAAAACTAGTGTTGACGCCTCAAAACAAGTAAGAAAATTCTAATGAATTTACCTTCAATCGGTGTTACTCGCTCTTTAACTGTCAGAATGCGTCTCGAAAGATATTAATGTAATTTACAGGATTAATTTCGTGTCGAACTCAGCTCCATGAATACGCTTTAAATGTATCATCGGGTAAGCATGCCTCGATTGGTGTTGTCCGTCTCCATCAAAGGTGGCTCTACCGTCCCGTGTAGGCGTGGCGGTAGAAGGTGCCCTGAATATTACACAGCGGTCTAGTTTTGGGTGCATCTTGCAGAAACTGGCACGGTGCCGGTACACAAAATAAGATGTATTCAACAGCTCTTGTACTTAGTAAACCCATATTAAACAAGCGACGTCAGTTTTTCCCAAATCCGTAAATTCAATCCACTACTCATGTTCCAAGCGACCACTTTCGTCGCCGTGTGTCAAATTTTCATGGAAAATTATCATTTATGTAAATTTTCACGTTCTTTTCTTGGGTTCTCTGTTAGATAAATTGCTTAACATGTCGCTGCACAGGCCCTTATGTTTTAAGCAGCATTCCTGCAAGGTGTACCAATAATGCATGACAGACGTAGATAAAATGAGGCTACACCAAAGAATTGCTACTCATCGCTATTCAGCGGAGTAATTTTTTTTGTTATTAAGGGCAGATATGGAATTCGTTTCTAACAATATGGAACTTGATGGTATAGTTTCGGAAGACTTTCATAAACATGATGTTGATTATACCTCTTCACGTTCTTGCTCAACCGCGGCGAAACTTCTAATGTATTACCACGAATTACTGAGTTGTGGAAAAGTAGACGTTAAATTTTGTAACGTTCTTCCCAGCATACCCGCTTAAAGGGCTCTTCTTACCCCTGTTGATAATGCTCCTAAGACCCAAGTGTAATTAGCAGTGCCTCTCCTCTCTCTTTAGTGCCTTTACTATCTCTTTGAAACGCAGCCTCTACACTGATGCAGATAATATGCTTCCTGCTCTCGTTAGGCTGCCAAATAGGTGAAATAGGCGAGTACAAGGTCCTTCTATTGTTGTAATACTTTCAGCAATTTTTCTGTAAGCTACCGAAATCGTCTCTCTCTTATAAGGGATTTAATCGCCAGTTGAGATGAACATTTTTTCATCAGAAAAGTACATATACAAAAATGAATTATTCATGTGATACCAAATAGTTCGAAGAAGCGCAGCAATAGACATAAATTTTCTGAGTACATGCTAAACACATTTTAAGAGTTCATTATATTCTTCAGGCTAATTATCAGAAGCAGAGACGTCCGTTTTTGATAACTTTTAGAAGTTTGGACGACCCCACTTCCCAAATCTCAGTCAGAACACCATATGTGCCAAAGTTGTTACGTTTTATTGGCTTAAACAATTTATTTACCTCAAGCGATACAGTAGTAGATTGTTTCTTAAGTCTCGAACAATGGTCACATTCGAGTATGGCCAATTGTGTGTGCGAGTAAGTTCAGTGACTTCTAGGATGATTTCAAGACAGTCCGCAGTGAGATCACTGTTGGTCAGAGCGACGAGAGAGGCGTTGGCAAGTGTAGGGGAGCAGGATGGCCTCAGCAGTATTGGGAGCAGAGAGTGCGTAAATTAGGCCACGATGAGCAGGAGAGACCAGGCTGACTGGAATTGTGTGGCCACGGCACAGCTGCAGAGGGCCACTTGGTGGCGCTGCTCTCGAAACCGCCATGTCAGTTGTCGCGCATGGGTCTTGGCCCCAAACCGAGACCTTCGTAGCTTCTTTATAAGTCTTATCGCCATTGTGGCTCTGAATTATGGGCTTTATCTTGGTCTTTAAAAAAATAATGTAATCGTTTTATTTTGGGCGCCTTATTTACAAGTTTGGCTTAATTTACAAATTTGGCTCACGGGCTTCCAATTTGTATATTCATGCGTGAACGAACCAAGTATGCCAGACATCGTGATCCTGTTTAATTGGAAAGCCTGTGGTATTTTTTTGGAAAAATGTAATGATGACTCAACAACCAACTTGAGGTCCACTTTCCGTTGAACTTTGGAGTAAACTTTCAGTTGGAATTCACGCCCAAGAGGTGCGCTGAAAACAATGTTAGTTTTGGGTAGAAGGGAAGTTGTGAGGTCATCACAATGCTGACATTTATTCACTGAAGAAAAATTTGAGGTAACTCATGGTGTTACTAAATTACATTTGATTAAATGTAGGGAAAAGAAATAGAAACAGAAAATTGACAACCTTGTACCAAAATCTTTTTTTTTGCGGGCTGTGCCGGTGTTTGAAAAATGTAATGATTTTTAAATGCTATCAGACGTAAATAATATGAAATCTAAAGTATCACAATTCTTTGTCTGAAGTGATTTTGTCATGACACTCCCCCTTTTCTTTATTTTTTTTAACTTAGTTTTCTGCACGAAAAGAGAACCTATATCTGAGTTGAGTTTGTGACAAAATGTTCGGAATAGAGCTAGTTTTCTTTTCTTTTTTTAAGCTTGGATTTTGAAAAATGCCCTGATATAGCACGTAAATGAGATGAATAAAGCAATTACATATCTTGATGCCAATTACTGCTATAGGAAATTCTCATTGCGTTAACTCTTTCTTCAGTCGCTTGAGTCGTGGTGTGTGATGAAGAAATTTCTTTATAGTTAGAGTTTTTCTTTTGTTGTATAATGCTCAAATTTAAGCGGATGAAGTAGCATGAATCATGTTAAAGTGCCTTAAGAGTTTTTGAGAAGAATGCTTAAAAATGAATTCCTCTGGAATAGGTTTTTAATGATATTTCTTGATGGCGTAAATAATTAGGGGCTACGAAGGGAAAGTGTGTTGTCTGATAGACGATAGTAGTGATTTAAAAATGTTTGGCCGCATTTGGAGCATAATAGAACATCGTCTCGGTAAAAGTGCTGTAGATTAAAAGCAGTGGCACGTTCTTAAATGACCACTTTGGTGTGAGGGTTTTGTAAGAGAATATTGAGGGACGTTTATATGATTATAAAACGACTTGGTGGAGTTCCAAATGCGGTTGTGGGACCGCAACTTAGGTACAAGGTGACTGGGCTTGAGCACATGCTTTGTTTTCTCTCTCGAGTCTTGGTGTGGAAGACCGCTACTTGTATTCGGCAGGGGTTAACCACAGAGCTGCCATAATGGTGTAAAAGTTTCCTGTACCCAAACTCTTGAAGAAAGGTTATCAGGCGCAATCTCACGTCCAACTTATCCTCAGACAGAAATTTGGTATTATTGTGACCTCACGGTTTCCGTCAGTGCCAGTCAGTGTAAATGCATGTGTGTTGCAGAAATATCCTTAATATCGAAAATTTAAAATAAAAATAGCGTTTCCGTCATTCATCTTCTGTTACCATACTTCACTCTAAAATTGCAAAATCAATATCATTTCGATTTGCAGTTCAAATGCGTATATGTCGAATAAAGAGGACTTTTTTTGAGTGAACTTGCAAGCATTGCACAGATTGAGTTCATTCTAACTGGGAAGAGGCTGCTGGCGTTCAGTGCAGGCCTCTATACTGCCTCAGCCTACGTGGCGTATGTTGTGCCTGTGTGTTCGTTTCAGCAGCTCCATCAAAGTTTCAGCTGTTATCCTATTGGCTATTTACGTTCATGATTCGTTTACCGGAAATTTTCTGTGGAGTCTTCCATGTGCAAAACTCGAGTAATATCTTTTGTGGGGCTAAAGCAGAGCTAAAAGAAATTCCTCACTTAATATTCTACTACAAAATTCTTTTTGTTGAAAGAAGAGCTATATATGAAGATGAAATTATGTGTAGGATCTACTTATTTAACGAGAAACAGTAACCTAACACAGTACTTTTCGTTAAAGACAAATTTTCCTCATTCTGATCGATTTTGGTGATAGTTTAAGAGACACCAACCAATTCTTGGCTTCGACAACACGTGGTGCGGTGAAAATTAGTTCATACAATAACTGTATTCTTACCCTAAACAGTGAAAGGTTGTTGCGTGCAGCAATCATGGTTCATGTCATGGCCCCAGGGTTAAATTTGTGGTTGGACCCAGAGAGCATCAGCGCACAGTTACTCTTTTGTTTTCTGTTAGAAAGACCGCGGGAAACATGTGGGGTTAACTAGAAATTGCAATATTTTGTTTCCTGTGTGTTTCATCAAAACAGTTACGAGCGTTATATGAGAGCAGTAGTTTGGAACGTCAGGCCGTAGATGAATTATTGATCTTCAAATGAGAATTCACTCCATCGAAACCATTTACTTCTTCCAGCTCACTTTTACACGTCTGCGAATCGACACAAGAAATGACAGAGTCAGCGCTCGCGTCCACTGTTGGGTCAAATAGGTTTCCTTCATATTTTTATTTTTCCAGTTCGCAACAATCTTTGAGCCAAAGACTTTTCAAAATTAGTAATTCTGTAAACTATTATTCCGTACACTGATGTGATGCCTGCATGAAAGTACTTATTAACTTAACTTGATAAGTACTTGTGATTAAGGTGCCAGCCTTTTAGTTCTGTCCAGATTACTAATGTTTCTACTCCCAAGCGTGAGTTTATACTCCCATGTGACCACTTTGTGTTTGTGTTGAAAGTATTGGGAGAATGCCTCAAAGTGTATAGGAAAGCTCTTTTGTTCAAGAACTAAATGGATATGGATATACTTTTCACGGGGAGTGCGTCAATTGTGATAGTCAATGAATGTAAGTGTAGGCTTTCGGACTTCTAGGGGGATATTTAGGATTTCTGAGTTCCCTACATACTCGTAGGTTCGAAGCATGCTGATAATGTCTTCGCTGGTATACCTGCAGGTAAATTAGCGTTTCTCCTTAATAATTACGTAGTCAAAAGGCTTGCTGCGGGAAGTTGTTGCTTGCGTTTTGTAATCACAAATTCCTTATAGCTTCATTTAATAAGGCAAAAATGATGCCCCGAGAAGTTTTTTTTATACCGTAGACACTTATTCCTTCTTACAATATTACCATTGCAGAAGATTATTTGATCCACTGTGTTGGCTGTTTAAAAAATCATCTCAAATCGAGGTGTTTGCGCAGCTACTGTGAAGGCTAAGGCCAGGGTATAGTGCTATAAGCAACTTTTGACTGCGCTGCAATCAATGCCTGAGGCAAAGCATGCAAGAAAATTGTTGACTATTACAGAATCCTCCCTCTTTACTGAAACATGCCTTCAGTCCAACTGGCTGATTTTTTACAGTTGTGTTACGGGTGTCCGAATAAAAAGTGTATAATGTTGTGTTCAAGAATTGAAATGCAACACTTTTCCTTGTACATGATAATTCGCTGCGGTCATTAGGGAACTCATTTGAGAACAGCTCAGAGAACTCATTTGAGCTTATCAATGCATTAGAAATAGTTTTATCGTACTTCGACGTGAGACGCTTTGATGGGAACCGGAATCATTCATGACCACGGAATGTCGTCAGCGATCTGAAAGAAGTTTCTCGTGACGACCCGAACTGGCGCGCAATCTTCTTCAGGGAACATTTCCTGCCACTTCACGTTATAGTTTCCATGAACTCGCCTGCGTGGTGCCTCAATTTTATCGGTCTTTCCATCTCCCTCACACTCCTCCTCCCTCCGCCAACCCCCATCGCCTGCGGAGGTTGTCCGTGACTACCTCTGCGACCTCAGCATGTCATTAAACCTTGTTTAGGGTCGTTTGATTTAGTCAACAGTATTCCGTTCACCATGCCAAAATTTTAATTTCATTTCTGAATGCTAAACGGGATATTCTCTGAAGTGAGGAGAATTTTAAGATTGATGCAATGCAATGCAACAACGTTCTGGTGCAGGTCTGGCAGCGACGATGTCCGGCGGCTGTAGCGGCATCTTAGCCCCGCCCCACCGCGCAACGCCATCTGCTGCGGTGTCTTGGCTGCATCTGCATCCGCATTATTAATAATGGCCACTCTTTGATGCTCCTTGGTATTTCTTGGCTTCTTACTTGTCCCAGAACTTGCCCTGAGACTTACCCCTATGGTTTCCATTGATATCAAGCGAGTTGGAACGCGAGTACTGGCATTGTCGAGCCTGAACCGGCGACGTCAGAAAGCGCGGAGTAGAAGGTTGTGTTGTTCAGTCAAGTTTCCATCGCAAGGATGGCGAGGTAACTGCATGCTTGCGTGACTCGAGGCGTTTATCTCCATGTACTCAAATAAAATGCACCTATGTGATGCTTCCCTAACCTAGCGCCTTGACGACTTGACTGGTTAAAATTTTGTTTTTGCTGTTCGTACGTACTTGCTCATTTACTTGTTCAAGAAAGGAACTGTTGTTACTAGATTGTAACGAATTTGTCCTTGAAAGTGGATATTGGCCACAATTTTACTCATTGAAGAAAATAAGAAATGTAGATTTTATTGAATTTTTCATACAGAGGTGATTTCAGATTTTTCTACAACGTTACTAGCAAGACATTTTAAAGCTGAACGTCAACTCAACGATAATAACGAAGCTTACCGTATTAAAATTAATTTCTTACCGTCGTCAACTGGATACATGCTCTCAGAGTGTCAAAGCGGTGTTTTTAATGTTAAAGTTTAGTTCAAATTCAACAAATTGTTCAGTTGCTGGCCTCGTTTAGCTCCTGCGACAATTTATGTGGAGCATCTGTGCCATCTGCACAATCTCTGTGCCATCTGTACCGAGTGTACTGTCTGTGGTACCGGATTGTAGAAAACCGCCTGACTAATTGCTTCCAGTGGACATGGGATTTGTGTACGAGCCACGTTCCAGTTCGTTCACTGAGTGTATGGTTTACGCACGTACGAATATACTAATTTGTCCCTAGTTAGAACGTTGTTTATGTACTTCCTCGTGATCCATTTTCTTTCTGAAATCATAATTTATGTATCTACAAACATCCCTATTTCTTCACGGGGGACATGATATATGTTCTGCCAATGGCGACTTATTTTATTCGTTAAAAAACATAATATACAATATGTAAGCACGACGTCCCAATTAGTTCGCTACGAGAGAAGTGATTTATGCACTCTTGAGATTCCTGTCAGAAAGCCTCGTACGTATTCCACCCAGTACGGCACGCCAAATAAATGAGTTTTCTTAAACTATCTCCCGCTCTGCGAAATGGTCCTGTATTCGCTTACACGTACGAGTAGATTGTCAAGTTTAGAACAAAGTGACCGTATGGCTGAGTTTTTGTCGCTTAGCTTCAGTAATGATTCTTTTCACGTTTTTGACGGTATTTATCCTTTATTGAGCGAATTTATGTGGAATGCTGAGATAAACTGTTGTTAGGTAATTCAAATTACAAATCACGCTTCTAGTAAACTAAATTTTACAAGATTCATTCTGTATGAAGGAGTAAGATTTTTTTAATGTACTTTTAAATGCTTCAGCCTAAGGAAATACTTTTCTGTGCATGCAAACTCCATAAAATTCATTCTCAATTCTCTAGAATTAATAAACTGCTAACAACTCGTCCAGCACATGATGTACATTTGTACATTTATTTATTTTAGAATGTTTCGTTCATGCGCATTCCTATGTCGTTTGTAAACATGGTTGACGTGCTCAGCTTGATGACCATAGAAAAAATATATATCTAGGTTTGTTATGGTCATACAGGCTTATGTTCTAATCAGGTACGACTGAAATGGTCAAACAATGTAGTTCCAAAAATTACATTTTTCTATAAAACATTTACGTAAAAGTTTACTTTAAAAATTTAAATAAAGCTAAAATTTGAGGGTTAGGCTTTTCACAGCAATTAATTCTCTTTGTAAAAGACTTGTAAAAAAACTGCATGATTGAAAACCGTAAGTTCAGTTTCCAAAGTTTCATAATTATTTCTAATCTCACTACCAAATTCTGTTCCGAAAGCAAAATTAGGATTTATTTTATATGGTAAAGTGTTATCTCTCAGCTATAAATCGTACGCAGTGATTGAGTTTACTTCAAATACGCAAGAATTGTTCTTGTAAGTTATTCCCTGTAAGTTTTTCTCAGATTTGTTCGTATAAATTTGACTGCAATTCATTTTTGTTTAGAACGAAAACATAATTTTCAATGTGTATGTGTTTTGGTTTTGGTGTATCCGTAAAGTTCAGCACGAACCGTTGCCTCTGCATGAGTTGAGTGAACCGGACACATTTGTACTCTTGAAATTTTCGTAAAACCACAGGCAGGCTTTTTAAGGTAGTTTAAAATTTATAATCTTGATTTACAAACTAAATGGTTCCGTTTAGTTAGCTTACATTTAAATTTTGACGTGCCTCTTTGATTATAAGCCTTAACATTCAAACATGGAATCAATAACCTGTAAAGTGTCCTTCTTTCGGCGCACTAAATTAACGCATGATTTGCGCTCAATTTCTCATAGTTATTGCGCACCATGCGTTATGTGCCGTCATTGTTAAATTTGTGTGTTATTTTGGAAGAATTTTTCTTTCATTTAAAGTTGATATTTTTCGCATAAGTTGTGAAATCATCTTCCATAATCCAGGGAAAAGTTGGGCTACGAAACGGATGCCCTTGAGAAATCTGGTGACAACACCATCGCAAAAAACAAAAACTTTCATTTCTAAGAAAGTGACAACAAAAGTGGAACAAGCTTTCTTTCGCCTCCATGATCGACGTAGAGATGAAAGTACAGGCACGACGCAGCTGATGTACTTCCTTGCATATATGTACATGAAATGGGTCGACAGCGCTCAGATTTGCCTACCGGTTGCATCCCCGGTCTTGTTGCGGTTCCACTAACTCGATTCGATTATTTTAAGATCCCATCTCAACTTTATTTCTTAGTACAATGTAAAAAAATTTAATTCATGTTCAAAATGGAGATTCTATATTACATGCCTTGAACTTGGGTTATGTTCAGCGTAAATTGTTGACAGTCAAAGTGAGAGGATTTTTACCAAGTTTCTCAGATAAAGAGAGACACTAAGCTGCCTTGAAGAGAAACCACCTTGTAACTTACGGTCTTGGCTACTTCAACTAAAAAGAGACAAAGAAACACTGCACCTCACAGCGGGAATTTAGCAGCATCATTGTTGCTGGTGGGAACAAAATGCTCTACAACACGGCAGCTTGTGGATAAAGGCTTGGCCGTTTCATTATTTTCACTTTTAGTACCTCGTGCTCTACATAAGCAACGTTAATTAAAATTATTTTATTTTAAGATTTTCCTTTCGAAGTCACTAGTTGCAACAAGCGTGTACAATTTTATCTCAGTAATGCTATAATTCTCGCTTCACAAAACGGTCAAAAACAATGTCACATTTCCGACTCAACCTAAACCAGGTGTATGAGCCTGCCACGAGCCCTGGTATATAATTTGACCGCAAAGGGTTAAACTGGAGTTCAATATTCGACGCAAATTTAGAGTCAATTATAGTAAGTGATTTTGAAAATAGCAAACATTAACTGGATCGTACCTTCATTTATGCATTGACCAAAATTGAGTTTGTGACTACTGGTCGGTCAGCAGCATCGTGAAAATCCCCTCCGTAGCCACCGGTGGCTCACGTTAGGGTCTACGTGTTAAACTTTACTTCAAGTTCTTCATTTCCGACATATACACAAGCTTATGGCAATTGAGGTTACTAGTCACCTCAAAAAGCGCCACCGCTTCCATCATTGAGAAGTGCACATGTACATGCATGTGTACTGAGATGCGCTAGCATCCCTATGCGCTCCAACGTGCCAGACGTGCCTGCACAGACGCAGGATGTGAGACTCTATGATACTTTAAACTTATAACTACAATTAATACGTATTAATGACGTGCTGTATCCTAAGGCAATTCAAGAACAAATCAGGAGACGTTTACACTCATGTGTTCCGTTGCAAAGAGCAAGACCCAACAGCCTCACACGGCAGCTCTATAAGATTATAACTGTCGTGAGCGTGGGAAGTTGGCACTGAAGCGTCGGGTTAGACATCCTCCTCGGGGTTTCTTATTTAGCAGCGCCGGTACATGATGATGCCGCCGACCAACCTTCCGAAACGTTTCTGCGCTGGAGTTCAGTCGCTTTTTCACCTGGGTGGTGAGAAACAACAGGAGCCAAAGATGCGAATTGGCCTCCTGTTGTACGAAGATTTGAATTCAGCGTTAACCTAAATGTCTGATATCAGTCCTTGTGCGAAAGTTGTAACTTGCACACTTATTTGCTCAGTTATATTCACAATTTAAGTAATGTGAAAATAATCTCAAGCTGTAGCTTGCGTTGTAGATACGCGGGAAATGTGTACGGAACAGGTGTGCTGATCCCGAGATACTCCTCATAAATGTATTTACTTAGTAAGAATGTATCTAGTGTTAATGATCATATACTGATAGTCATGTGCTTACATATTGTTAGATGTTAGTAGTCGAGTTCTAATGGTCATGTGCTAATAGCCAGGTACTATTATTATTTTAATACTAACAGTTTGGTACTAGTAGTCAAATTCTAATAGACAGTTACTGTCAGTGTGGTTCTGGGAGTTTATTGGTCCGACACTATCTCTCAGACAAAAATATACAGGTACTACTGTCAGAACATTCAATTTATGCCTAGTAGAAGAGAACTAATACATATTTACATAGGTATCAGAGGTCACGTACGATACAATGCTCCCATGTTCAGCAAGTATGACGTGATAAATGTTTTGAATGAGCAAAACTGGTAATAGCGACAAGTTTATCGTTTCATTATTGATTTCAAACTCTATCAATGTACATATGAGAGCATAACCTACTTCTCCGTCACTCTAATTACGCCAATTAACCTGAACGCTTGATCCCTTTTTAAGAACAAACATTTAGCATAAGTTTCACTTTACTTGCGCAACCAGTTTCCCATTGACCAATCTACCATCCCCGCTTGAAACAATTCCCTGGTGTGCCATCACCCAATACTCATGCACGATCTGTTTGCTGGATCCTGTTGCATCAGACACCAGAACAAGCACACCGCTGCTACTACAGTAACAATGGCACCAGTAAACACTCATTGATACATTCTGGCATGGGCCGCCGCCGTCGTCGTCAACTGCAGCTTTCTCTCGCTGTCAACAGAGGGCTGTTGAAATTACTCAACCTCCCGTTGGTCGGTGGCTGGTGGAGAGGTTCCCATCACTCCCATATTCCGGCGCCCGTTATGATGCGGTGTCTGCTGATCCGCGTCTGAAGCGTGAAGTTGCATCCAGCTTTGCTTCGAGCTTTGGAACCGTGAAATGTTCATTACGAGCTGCAGGACCTGCGAATAGAAGTAGATGTCCGTCTCCGTTGTTTTCGTTGCTGTTGTTGTTTTCGGTGTTGCTGGTCGTGATCCGCTTTGTCGAGCACAGATTTTTTACAACTCCATATTAGCGGCGACAACAGTTTTTTATTCCGGCCTTTATTAGCTTCTGCACCTTTCCCATTATTTAGCTTTCATGCCTCAGCTGCCATTTATTATTTACTGTCTCTGATGTGACACATCTCAGAAAAGTCTCTGTGTTCATTTTTGAGGTGTTCGGAAAGTAGTTGCGTTGCACGAGTGATAGTATCAAGTCATCTTTCCCAGTTACTGTTGTGAAATGTAAAATTTATTTACTGCCGCGGCACATTCCTCCGATTGTGTCATTTATGAAAAACTGTGGCAGCGGGGTAAAAAATATGATTCCGTAAGCTAATTTCAACTCACGAAGATTATCTTGGAACGAATCACCAAGTTTTACTCTTGTGAAGTTGATTGTTCAACTTTGCTTCTCTAGCTGTTAATTTCTGGCGCTCATGCTTTGGGTTGCATTTTGCGTGATAAGGGCATTCTAATGACGAAATTTTGCCCATGTCATAACGGCTCATTTATAGGACATGGATCTACATTTCTAATTTCCGGGAACTATGTCCAGAAGAGGAGAAAACATGAGGGCTTTTGCTTTTGTCCAATGTTTGGAAGATGTCAGACTCAATTCAAATTGAGGTTTAAAGTTACTGGACTCGTATGTGCATGGCATGTACTCCGAAGTCACAACATTAAAACTACGCACGATTTTGCTACTTTTCTTGAGTTTTCTATTTGACAAATCCCTCTAGAAATATTTTGCGTCAATTTCGTGCACAAAATTTTTAAATTAGTCACTTCTCCATGCCTCGCGAGTCAGAAAATGTAGATGTTATCTGTTCCTTAGGGCACTGGGTAGTCGAATTTAGACGCATTCGTGCGCATCGAGAACGTGGAGATCTGGTCTTTTTGTATCGCTTGGCATTCACAAATAAGGCTTTCTCGAACCGGATTTTCTACATGCTTTCTAATTCAACCTCATAACTTTTATTTACATTTGCTTTGTTCGCTGGAAATTTTGACGTAACTTTCCTTTTCGAGAATTTTGTCATCTTTTATACGTACGTTTGGGCTCACACCACTGCGAGATTTATTCACAAGAATGTAGTCGTTGTCGCAAAAATGAAAAATGATGCTTTTATAATTGGCTTCAATTCTCTGTTTCTTTGCTCATAATTAGTCCGTAGAAACAATTAAAAAACTGTCAACTACTCTGCTGTCTGTTATTATATTAATTATTGATCAAGTGTAAAAAATTGTCAACGTTCACTCGCCGCACAAATGATTTGAAAAAACTGCCGTTACACAGTGAACGACAAAAAAATGACCCCTTCAAAAAAAGAACTTAAAGGTTGTAGAGCTCCGTTTTTTTTTAAAAGAACTATAGTATTAAAATTCAACTGAGGAGTTATTGCTTAGTAATTTCTTAATTAGAAGATGTCAATATTTCACTGTATCATTTTGAGGAGATAGTGACAACTTTTTAACCCGCAATTTGCATACCTGCGCTTTTTTGCTATGTATCTGTAATTATCTATGTACCTCCGGCTTCCAAATTTTTCACATCCCAACTACCCTAAGTATCTGAAGTTTGGTGCGCATCCATGTTTGTACACTGATGTTAAGTAACGCAGCTGTGGTGACTAAGAGGACACAAGAGGAAATGCCCTAAGCTTTCTCTCGCACCAAACCCATCCTCCTGACCCGGTCTCGCCGAGCCAGCATTGCCCCTTCAGTGACCCAGCTTTCCAGCTCTCACTTCTTCCGCCGACACCTAATGGAGCTTGTGAACATAAGCAGGTGGTTGAGGGCGCAGTGAAAACAATGCTGCCCGTCTGTGAAGACGTCATAGTTAGCCTTTGACGACGACCGCAATACCCACTTTCTTTTCTCATTAGAGAGCACGATTCGTCTCCATTATGACTTTTGAAGTCGTAATTTTTTTATGCTCATAGCTCGACTAAATGTTGTGCTGCATGAGTGCAGCGACAAAATATCTTGAACTTAACGTACTACTTTTGAAGTCACGCAGTTGGAATCGTGTTCTGTTTGTAAGACATTAATATCCAATCCTGAGAGGATAAGAAATTATATATTTGCAGGTTATCTATCTGCGATATTTATCGCTCTCATAGACTTCAGGGATTTTGAAGCATTGTTTGTTGTAGCTGGTGTGTGAAGTTCATGATATATGCTGCTGGTATGACGAATTTTTATTCAGAGATAGTTTTTTTTATGGAGTTTCGCATTCATCCAAAACGAAACGACTAGAAATTATTTTAGAAATAAATAGTCGTGAAAAATAAGCATCTGACCTGACAAGAGTGGTGTGCGCAGATTCACTAATCGGGGGATTAGACGCACTACTCTTTTGACTGTACGGTGGAATGTCATTCTTTCTATATAAAAGAGGAGTTAAAACTATTGTATTAAAAGTTCCTTATCTACTTAATGATGGCTATTTATTGACACCTCACTAGTTGACTTTCTATCAAGAAATAAAACACAGACGTCTATATGAAAGCCGTAGGGGAAGTACAGACTTCATTGCTATTCTTTTAGAGAATAAATAATTCTTCAATTTAAGAGTTGAAGATTTTGATGTCACTCTCCGAAGAAGATTACTCCGCGGCTAACTCGTAATTCTGACTTCATAATATCGATAAATTCTGGAGTCTAACCTGCTTGTGCAATCTAGGGTCTACGCTGCCGATATAACGTGGGTCTCGAATACAATATCGGTGGAATCTTGGGTCTGTTTGGTGCTGATTCAGTCGTGGTCCGTGTGTTCGATGCATGATTTGAGCTTCAGGTGCCTATCTAAGAGGTTGATCGTGAACATATTTCCAGGTCAAGTGTTTCTCATTAAATTACAATTTCACCGCAGTTGATAAACACTTTACGAAGCCTGGAGTATGTTTTAAATTCAGGTTAGAAGAAGTCATAGCTTCGAGACGGAAAATATTACTTGTGGTTTTTAGATCGGTTTTTACGATCATCCCTGGGAAGATGTCAAGAGAGCGATCAAGATTCCCTTCCCGGATGCACACTTTCACATGAAATGGAAAGTGCTAAGTCTTTTAAATGCTTCTTCGTTTGGAAATGAGTACAGAAGCATAAGGTAATCAAAGGTTCAGTCTTTATTAAAGGGTTGCTGAGATGTTCCGTCGTGAGCAGCGCAAGTTGAGAATACTTATGATCTGTGACCCACTGTGGAATTGGTGTTGAGGTTGATGGTGGTGATATGGGTTTGATGAGGGATCCCCTTGTGAGGTATATGGTTGGGATGAAGGTTTGATAAGGGATCTACTTGCGAGATATAGGGTTGGAATGTAGGTTTGTTCAGGCATCTATATTCTTGTGAGGTTGATAGTGCTGATGTAGGTTTGATAAGGCATCTACTGTGGGGTATATGGTAGTGATGTCGGTTAATATGGCATCTACTTCTCAGGCGTATGGTTTTTATATGGGTTAATTAGGCATATATACTCGTGCGGTATATAGTTGGGATTTAGGTTTGATAAGGCATCTACTTGTGAGGCATCTGATGTGAAAGGTATATCGTAGGTAATCGTGAGGTACATCGTAGTATAAAGTTCGATTAAAGCTTTATTTATTGTGACGTAGATAGTGGTGATGAAGGTGTGATGAGGAATTTACTCGTTGTGAGGCAAATGCAGGATTGAAGATGAACCTTCTTGTGAAATAAATGTTGCTTATGTGGATTTAATGAGGAATGTGTGTACTCACGAATAGTTAATGTAGGAATCTACTTGTTATTGTTCCCAGGTTTTTGATAGATGAGTCTCCGTTCCTGCCTCATCATTTCTTCATTCGAAGGTCTTTGAACTCTACGATCTGATTTGCCCACGAGTGCCTAGATTTGCCTACGCTTGCCCGCACCTGTGTACTGAACACTATGAGTGATGAGCCAAATTTAGACGCTGTACGCCATACCGAGCATATACACCGCTTTCGGTCTTCCAATTGTAGAGTTTTCTCACTTTTTGTGCATTTTGCATTTCTATGAGATGCTTAAGCTAGTTTTAGGAGTGAGTCAGTCAAATAGAATTTATTGTTAATGAATTAGTCTCTTGAAAGGGAGTATAAAGGGATACGCACGAGGAGGGAAAAATGGAACGTGGATCAGCATTAGACTACTCGAAGTGCAATTTTATTAAGTGTTCTTCACTGCATCGATGCTGAACATTTGCCGTTACCTTTAAAAATTTCATTTTACGACACCATTTTTCAAATTAAGAGACCCATGACATACTAATTCATATTTTCTAATGTTGATACGTGAAAATGTTTTTTGGATCAAAAAAAGAAATTTCCGAAAAGTCTATTCGCCAAATAGTTACAACTTCTCAAATTATCTGATTAATCTTATGAAGGAGCTTGTTAGTTACGTACAACTTCAAAAATTCCAATTGACGCTTTCAATTCGCTTCGAGAGACCTTTTTTTCTCTGCATGCATTTCCTTTGATTTTGGCGGAGATGAGAAATCGTGTGAACGATGCCTACTTTCTCTCTCAGGTGACATCATTCGAAGTCTTGGATGGTGTTCTGCCTCGTGTCTGTGCTAATTCTCAGATTATTTCGTCAGCAGTGAAAATATTATTAGTTCTCATAACTTCTACTCATTTACTAACATTTAATGCTTGTATGAAAATAAATTTGTCGTATGTGTGTGCATAATGTACATGAAAAAAATAAATTTTAAGATTGGCAGACTCATTTTAAAAAATTTAAGAAGATTATTTCTTTATTCAATAACATTTATTCTTACGGTAGAACCACGGAGCATGGTATAACAACAATATCAAAGGTCAATAGCCAACAACAATTAAATTCGATTAACATTATGAACTATTAAAAACATATAGGAAAATTTATTAGTTTATTAAAAAATTTAGTAAATATTATTAACACTAAAAAACGACGATACCTTTTACTTTGAAAAGTTGCATAAAACATTAGTACGTATGCTGTTGAATCAAAATTTGCACATATTCGTGTTGGATTATTATTCCATTCTTCTCTGATACGTGTTCCAATTCTTGAAGTTATTTTTTTGAGCCCCATTTTAGAAACTTTCAATTCCCATTGAATTTTCAAGTGCGTTAAAGTAAGGACTTATCGAATAGTAAAACTATGATATTATTATGCCGCAACCATTTTCCCGAAGGTTTGCACACGTGTTTGGAATTATTATAGTGCTATGATTGGAATCGTCGACCGAGTCAAAATTTTGTAATTAGCAAACGAGTCTCGTAATGCATAACATTTCTAGTACATTTTGTCTGTCTCTGTCGTATTTTTTAATTTAATGAAAATAGAAAATTACACATGAATAAATTGAATGTAGTACTTGTAGCTTTACAGAAATTACTTTTCTAATTATTTGAGCGAATAAATCCTGTTATCATACGTATAGAGTAATAAAAAAACCTTTAAAACTTTCAATTAATCTCGTTGTTATGACACAGTATGCTAAAAACCTTATTTTTGCTCTTGGCTTCATGAGGTTGATTCCAATGCACACTAGGCAACATGAACTCCACAGCGAGGGCCGACGGCACTAAGTGCTTTTGTTACGACCTAGAAATCGCTCAAACAAACACACGCAACAGTAAGGTGCTACCCATGGTGCTACCTCCGAGTGCAGGAGCAGAATATCGCGGACGGACACGACGATTCCGGCTTGTTTCAAGAAACACAACTGTGCGTCCGTTCCGGATAGTACTCTGCATGAAGAAACAAAGCTTCCTTCTTGCCTAGAGCTACTTGACCTCGCCTTCTAAGCTCCAATAAACCCAATCACGGGACGACTGTGAGTCTGTCTGCTCGGATTATAGTCGGAAATGCAATGGTGGCTCCAGTGCCTCTATTTGATTATGTTTGATCCGTATTGATTTTCGATTCAAAATCGAAATTGTGTGATGCCTAAATTCATAGTCATGTGTTTTTGTTTTCATTTATATTTTTTTACTCTTTTCATATTTTATATTTTCTCATTTCCACTGTAGTTCAAATTAGACTAATATCAGAAATATTTTGAAAGAGTTGAATGTAAGTACCTCCTTTGCTTAAATCTTGACCAGTACTAGGGGGACACTTTCATATTATTTAAAATAAGTTTCTCATAAAATCATGTTCAAAGTGTTTATCCCAAGAGTTAGTTGCACCATCTCTGAAAAATCTGTGCATCACAGATTACATGCATGTTGCATTTACAAATGCATCATTGAGTTTCAGTGTGGTACATTTTTCTCATAAGTCAAAATGGACAGAAGTTAAGTTGTCGAATTCGCCTAGTGTGGGTCAAGCAGTGAAACTAAAGCTTCAAACTAACGGGTGAAGTGAGCTAAGTTCTCTCGGTGGTCCCGGTTTGAGAGCGGCGCTCGTTATGTGGGGCACGGTGCCCTCCGTTCCCCATGCCTCCCTCCTCCCTCTTCTGAGAACGAGGCTGAGGAGCCAGCGTCCCAGTGACTAGGTCTATGAATAGCTCAACACGTTGGCTGCGGCAGGTAAAACTCAAGTTCAATATTCAACTCGAAATTAAAGTCAATAGTTGCAGACAACGTTGAAAATAGCAAACGTGAACTGGATTGTGCCTTCATTTAGCTTGGATTAAGTATTTATGGAAATTGAGTTTTTGACTACTGGTCGGTCAGCAGCTTTGTGAAAATCCCCTCCGTGTACTACCTGTGGCTCACGCCGCAGTCAAATTGTTAACACGTTGACTACATCTTGGAACATGTGTGTACCAATTAGTAAATTTCTCATTTGCTTACTGGTATGAATGAGCAACGTTTTATTTAAATACATTTCATGCAATAGGTTTTAGCTTACGCGATAAAATATTAACGTGCTTCAACATTAATTTATTCAGGCAGTCGAGTCGGTTTTTCAGTTGTGCTACGCTCTACCTAACCTAACCAACCGTAGCAACCGCGCAAACACCATCCTGTTAATTTGCGTGTCTTCCGGCTCCTCGAGGGCTGGATTTTCTAACACTTTACGGCGCCGTAGTGTTACATTTGACCGTGTTA
>JACJUY010005475.1:31766-59696 GCA_014220935.1 Platorchestia sp. MABIK | reverse complement strand
CGCTGCTTGACAATATCTTTATGACAGACCCAACTGATTTTCTTGCTGGAATAATTACTTCTGACTTATCAGATCATTTTCCAGTTTTTCTTGTTAAGAAAAATGTCTATATTACTTGAACCGAACCACGGGCTGAAACTTACTCATATCGTAAAGTAAACGCATCAAATTTAGAAGAAATGCGCATCGTTCTTGAAGAAACAATGCCAACATTGCACATCCCTCAACACAATGATGCAACGAGCATTGATGAAACAGTAGTAAAGTTGACTGAAACTATAATTACCGCATACAATCAATGTTGCCCAATTGTAACTCGTATAGGTACCCCGAAAAATAAACAAAAGCCCTGGATTACTGGAGACATTGTAATAAATATAAAGAAACGTCAAGCGTACCTAGCCCTCCTTTACGAAGGGCGAATATCTAGAGAAACATATAACCGATTCAGAAACTATGTGACAAATCAGATAAGAACATCAAAAAAGAGCTACTTTACGCTCAAGTTTACTCAATTTAAAGCTGACGTTAAAAAGACTTGGCGCCTTCTTAACTCTTGCTGTAAACCGAATAACGCCGATAAAAAGAAAATTGAAAATATTGTTCAAGATAATGTAAAATACCATGAAAAGAAAGAAATGGCTAATCTCTTTAACAATTTCTTCTTACACGTAGGGAAAACTATAACTGATGGTATTCCAAGTGAACCTACTGATCACCTGGAATACATGGATCATCTTCGAGAACACAACTCCTTTTCCTTCACGCCTACCAACTCTTCCGATGTAATTGCGTGCATAAACAACTTGAAAAATAAATCGAGTGGGTTACAAACATTTCCGACTAAATTACTAAAAATTATTGCAGATATTGTAGCCCCGCTGATATCCAACATTATTAACCAGTCTCTTTTTTTAGGCACTTTCCCGAACTCCCTCAAAGTTGCTAGAGTAACCCCTATCTTTGAAAATGGTGAAAAAGCCTGAGTAAACAATAATCGACCTTTCTCCGTGCTACCAATTATTAGCAAGGTATTCGAGAAAATTGTGTGTAAAAAAGTGTACTCGCATTTTGAACAAAAATCATTTCTCTATGATAAACAATACGGCTTTCGTTGTAAGAAATCAACAACACACACAGGCAATATTAAATCATTTACAATTCCTTTATTCAAATGTAGATGAAGGAAAACCTGTCTTCTCTGTATTTCTTGACTTTCGAAGAGCATTCGATTATGTGGTCCATAACATATTACTCTCGAAACTACATTGTTATGGCATTCGAGGAGTTGACCATGATTGGTTCAGATCATACCTAACAAATCGGAAGCGATACGTTGTCATTGACGACGCAAAATCGAACCCACTAACGATTAGCCATGGAGTTCCACAAGGATCTGTTCTTGGGCCTCTCCTATTTCTGATTTTTATCAATGATTTTATTAAATCTACATCATTTTTCAAATTCATACTTTTTGCCGATGACAGTAGGCTTTCTGCGGTCCTTCCAGACCAAAATCCCACTATGATCGCGGAGAGTATAAATAATGAACTCCATAAGGTTTCATTGTGGCTTAAAGCTAATAAAATAAGCCTTAATATCGATAAAACAAAATATATTACATTCTCATACAAGAAAAATATATCTCTCCCACGCATTAAAATTAGCGAAGGTGAAATCGAAGAAACCAACTCATGTAAATTTGTGGGCATCATAATAGATGAACATCTGACGTTCAAAGAGCACATCGCTCATATTAGTTCTGAATTATCAAAATCCATCGGAATCCTGAACAAAGTAAAACATTTCCTGCCTGAATCAGCTTTACAAATGCTCTACCGAACGCTCATTTCACCATACTTGCAATACGGAATAGAAGCATGGCACGGAACTGATAAAAATAAAACAAATAAAATTTTTACTCTGCAAAAAAGAGCCATCAGAGTGGTAAAGAACCTAGAATACAATGCTCACACAAATGATTCATTCAAAAATTTACAAATACTCAAACTTTCGGATCTTTACAAAATCTCCATTTGTAATTTCATTTACAAAACATTAGCAAATGATGGCGACAATAGCCTAAAACGATTATTAACTGCGCAAACTGGTCATCACGACCATTTAACCCGGAATAGAAGTAAATTCATGCTTCCTTATTATTCTAAAGCCCGATCGCAACACAGTATCCTCTTTGTTGGACCTAAAACTTGGAACTCAATACCTGAGAAGATCCGTGAAAGTAATTCTTACAAGGTATTCAAAAGAAATCTTGAGTCTCACATCCTATCAGAATACTAGTCGTGTAAGATCACCAAGTCAAATCTTGCCTCCCTCATGTCTGATCCTGATGATGTAATTTGCCACGGGAAATATCGCCGATCTTCAGTCTGCTCTTAAATCGTTTATCAAATATACTGTTGAATATAGTCCGTATGACCTATATCGTAAAATGAAACATCAGATATCGAATTAATTGTCTCATTGATCAGTCAGATGCGAAACTAGATTAAGTGAATAAGGTTAAACTTTATTGTACACCTTAGAATAATGTGATGGTAGGATGCCCTAGAAGTCGCTGAACTTGTTCGGGCCCACAGGTAGCTATACGTAAATTTGATCATTGTACTAGACCTAAGTAACACTCTACCTCTGTAACACCTGTGGTAAATAAATTGTTTAAATTCTTTAAATTGTTTAAAATCTTTATATCTAGTCATTCAGAAAATATTTCTGTGCTGTGATTTCAACTTCCAAACTAGTCTCATATAGCTTAAAAATTATATTTGCATTTTACCAATGTGACTGATTAACTTTCTGTATATTTTCCGCCTGATGATGTTTGAACATCGAAACGTTGCGTTTTATAGACTTCATAGGTAGTACATTTCAACTATCGACAGTGTTCCAATAAAGAAATGTTGAGTGAATTTCTTCGCAATTTAACACGTGATGAACTTCAACAATCAATCAATTAGTGGGTTTCTTAACAATTTTTCACAGCTCTTGCCATATCTATTACTTATAATAATATATACAGGCAATATAGATATGGCAAGAATTGTGAAAAGTTGTTTGGACGCCCATCTGTCATTACGAGTGGATTAAGGTATATGAAGAGAGAATAAACTTGGCCCTCTTTGAAAATATTTGAAATTCTTGAACTAAATTTTATGGTGTTAGTGTCTGTCCTCGGTGTTTATGGTGTTAGTGTCTTTATGGTGTTAGTGTCTTTATGGTGTTAGTGTCTTTATGGTGTTAGTGTCTTTATGGTGTTAGTGTCTTTATGGTGTTAGTGTCTTTATGGTGTTTGTGTCTTTATGGTGTTTGTGTCTCTATGGTGTTTGTGTCTCTATGGTGTTTGTGTCTCTATGGTGTTGGTGTCTCTATGGTGCTGGTGTCTCTATGGTGTTGGTGTCTCTATGGTGCTGGTGTCTCTATGGTGTTGGTGTCTCTATGGTGTTGGTGTCTCTATGGTGTTGGTGTCTCTCCTCGTCAGTGCACCTAGGGGAATTAACGTTCCTCGTTGGTAGCCCGAGGTACCCACTTCGGAATCAGCACCACTTGTTGCAAATGTACTATTTGCTTAGATTTGTGCTCAACACTTTGACTGAGACGTGAGCCACCGGTGATCACTGAGGGAGCATTCATAATGCTACTAACCGACCAGTGGTTACAAACTCAATTTTAATTAGTACTAATTGTAAACTAAATGAAAGCACGATCCAGTTAATGTTTGCTATTTTCAACTTTGCTTACAACAATTTACTTTAAACTTGAGTTCAAAATTGAACTTCAGTTTCACCAGCCGAAGTCAAAGTGTTAAGTTGGCTTTGTCTTTCATTTTATTACTTCTCTTTCTCTTTAGTGGAGGAGGCCAGCGTACCGTGCAACCGACTCCCGCGTTTGACGATTATTATTTATGATTTTATTTCGCCTTCTCTTGTCATAGAGATACTCGTGCCTTTTTCCAACTGAGAGAGCTATGCCAACCGTCATAACCTAATTTTGCGCCTTTGTGGTCTCACGCGAATTTCAACAACACTAACTTTCTTAGTGATAATAATCCTTTAACTTTACCAAAACAGAAGTTGGAACTGGTATAAAAAATTGCAAAATCTAAATCCAAAAACTCATGTAAGTCAATGCAACTACAAAAATTAAAAAACCTGTTTAAATAAATGCAACTACAAAAATAAAAAACCTGTATAAATAAATAAAAAGACAGAAGTCTAAAAACTCATATAAATACATGCAACTACAAGAACCCTGCTATATTTTGAGCCTTATTCCTCACAGGAGGATACAACTACTGTATCTATGGGAATTAGCACTCCCAGGGGGAAAATGTGAGGTCCCCCAGCTGAAAGTTAGGTAGCTTTTTTAAAGAATGTTAATTTTTGTTTTGGGCTTCTTTTTTCCGTTCACTGCTGTTTTGTTTTTCAACGCTTCTCACTTTCTTATTCAACTCTTCAGAACCTTTCAGAACCCATCTTGTTCCAGAACCTTTTTTCGTAATTTACTGTTTTTATGCACAGGAGATCTTGTGCGGGAACACATCTTGTGTATAAATTCTGCGCTACCTTAGTCCATATTAAATGGTGCCCTCAAACATTTAATCTACGTTCGCAATCGTCATGTGTTTTTATTGACTAGCAGACCTTTAAACACATTTATCATCTTANGGGGGGGAATTTAATAAAAATATATGGATTAATTTTCGTTCTGAAACATCAATTTACCTTGGTGATTTTTTACCTTAGATTCTCGCTCCTGAATATACTCGTTTCACCAGTGAAATCAACCAATTTCACTCATGATTTCCGTTGCGTTTCACGCTGTTAATCGAAATTTCATTTGAGTCGCTAGGAATTGTAAGTAATGACTAATTTCATCGTATTACACCGGCACTTGATATGTGCGCACGTATTTTTTTATTTTTGACCATTTCTGATGGCCTCCACAAGGTAAGTTACTTTTCGTTGTCCATCTAGGTTTGAAAAAGGCTCATGAACTCTCATACTTCGAATTTTTTCTCGCAAATTGTGTTTTGACACGAGGAAGATAATCCCGCACTCGACTTTAAGTTGTTACTAGAAACCTTTCATTGTTACCTGTGGGATATGGTGACCTTTATTTCTCTTTAATTCAAATCATTACAACATCTACAATGACAAAGTCGTTTCTTCTTCAAAAACCCCTCTGTGCGTTACTAGTTATTTTTCTCTGCATTTCATTGTTTCAATGCTCCGACCACCGAAAAGAATGTCATCAGGCTTGCTCCACTTTGTCTTAGCACGTTGCTTGCGATACGACCCATCGGTGGGTCGCGCTTAGGTTCTTTCTGCTGCGAAACGACCCATAGATGGGTCGTTTGAAAAATTCTGACAATCTTTTTTAAACTAATGCGATTTAACGCTTTGACTACGGCAGGTGCAGCTGAAGTTTAACATTCAACATTCATTTAAGTCAATTATAGTATGCAAGGTTGAAAATAGCCAACAATACCTTGATCGTGCTCTCATTTAGTTTTCATCAAGTATTTATGAAAATTTGAATTCGTGACTACTGGTCGGTCAGCAGCATCATGGAAATCCCCTCCGTGTACCACTGGTGGCTCACGTCGCAGTCAAAGTGTTAGTATACCCAGTTAATGCTTGGTATTTATAAAATTGCTCATCACTTTTGACTTTAAATTTGAATTGAATATCGAACTGCAGTTGAACCCATCGCAGCCAACGTGTTAATGTCAGGAAGCAGGAAGAAGCTCCAGTGACGCTCTGGGACGCTCGACTAACTCCGGTCACGAAGCACCAGCGCCCCACAATTAAACCTTGACTCTATTCTTCTGGCATCGATCCTCTTTCTTACTGGCGCACTATGTGATTTTCATGATGAACTGGTGTGCCCTCTACTTGTTGTTACGTCAATGTTCTTCGCCCGGTAATTCATGCCATGGATTTTTTCATATTTTCGAACCAAACGTTTGTTTCGCTTTAGCTGTTGATGAAGTTGTGGGTTAAGTAATATGAGCGAAATCACTCCCCTCAAGGGGATACAGTGACGTAATGTTAGTGTTGGAGCATGTAAATCAAAATAATTGAGCAGTGAGTTGCAATTACTAACTAGCAGAGTTCAAGCCCACAATTCAAGTAGTTTTTATAAGCTTTCTCAGTGTCAGCATGTGAGCGACTCATTATCTATGGGAATTAGTCCTACCAGGATGAATATATGAGGTCCCGAACTGAGAGCTAGGTAGGCCTTTTTTTCGTTGAAATAAAATGTTTTTTTAATTTATTTTGTTTATGATCATTTTTTTCGGTTCACTGCTGTCCTATTTTACAGTGCCTACTACTCCCTTTTTTAACTTTTATCTTGCTTCATGAACTTCTTTCTCAACTTACTGTTTTGATCCACCTTATACATAGATTCCGCATTCCTTTAAGTTCATACTGAATGGTGCTTTCCTCTTTCTTCTCTTTAGAACGCCTTTAAAACTAACGTAAAATCTAATGTTTTGCTACAAGCATTTCGTACCAAACATTTTTTTCACAATAGCTGGTGATAGAGTTGTGGTTTAAGTAATTCGAGCGGAATCACTCTCAGTGTTGGCTTGTTATTTTATTTCATTCGTTTTTGTAGTATGTTTTGCAATCTATCGGACGATGTAATGAACTCTCATTGATTGCTGCAGTGAAGTTTTATGCTTAGGATTTCAATGATGCAGATGTGCTGATGAAATTCAATCGCTAGTTAACGCCAATAGTAAAGTTTTTGGCTTACCGTACCTCGCGTTCTCCTTGTGTCGAAATGCGTTGCCTCATCGTCGTTGAGTATGTTTTTCAGTGACTCCAAATACATTGCTTGTTCTCTCTCACGTCTCTTTACACAACATGAGATAACTGAAAACAATGTTTAATGAATTTTGCTTGACCTTGAATGATTGTAAATAATAATTTGTTTTAATTCAGGTTGTTGATAAAAGCTTCCCTGGTGTAACATCGCCAGTTCAAGTCCATTACTGAATTTTGTTCAAGGTCGCTAGTGCATTTATTTCTCCTCATTGCACAATATTTTTTTCGCAGCGAGTTTTTACTAAAAATCGGCCTCTGTAATGAGGGATGGACTCTAGATATATAAATTATATTTTATGTTAGTTTTTTGTCAAGGAAAGCGTCACCGCTCGCCTCGTGGATGTTGATCGAGACCTGATGTAGGAGCTTCAAGATGTTCGAATAAAAGTGTAATAGTTTTGTTGTTGGGATGAGCTTTGTTCTCATTACACGCGTTGTATTAGTGTTTGATCAAGCGTATAAGCTCCTCTTTATCGGTGTTCCGTGCGTTTTTTAAGCATGTTCTTTTGACATTCACTCTTAATCGGTTAAAAAATTCACGAGGTAACCTTAGTCATATATGATATATAATAGAAGTCTAGTACAACATTTTTCGCATCAAGATGAACTTCGACGTAATTCAGATCACAATTTGTTGTCGTAGCTTAAGCCTATTAGGATGTTCCATAGTCTGTTAACGTATTAAACCGCCCCGTTTTGGAAACTCGACGAGTTATAACTTATGTTCGAAGAATTGGCACCTCTGGCAGTGAACTGCATGGAACTGAAGTAAGGCTTATCCCCTTCTAGCTACGTAGCTCAGATGCTAACACTGAAAAAGCTTTTAAAACTACTTGAATTGTGGACTTGAACTCTGCGAGTTAGTAATTGTAACTTACTGCTCACTTATTTTGATTTACATGCTCCAACACTTTCATTAAGTCGCCCTTCTTTTCGTTCCCCTGTACCTTGGAAATTCTCGTGTTCCCTTTTTTAACCTTGGCTCTCATTAAATACCTGCCCAGCAGACACAGTGAGCGGCATGTACCTTGGATACTGAGGGACGCGTTGGCTGCGCTAAAACAACGCGATCGAAGAACTGCAAGCTTCTTGCTTGCTCACTGACTATGCCTCCGTCCTGCAGTGCTGCTCGTAAAACCGCCATCTATAGCGCTGAAAATAATAACCGCACTGTGAGGTTCAAATTTGTGTCATGCGAAAAACTTATTTGAAAGAACATTTTCCTGTACTTGTTAAAATCATTCAACTTGAGTCGGTATGGCTGAAAATTCCGAGGCTAAAATATGTGACTTGCGGTAGATTTATTTAAAATAACATTTGTCTTGTTCTGGGGGAATTTATTCGACTTGAATTTGAAATCAGCCATTGAAAGAGTTGTTTGTTATGTGAGAAGCTACAGTTCAAGGCTTGCGCGGTTAAAGAAATGTAGATAATGTTTACATACACCCTAAATTAAAAAGAGACATGGATTCTCATCGGAAACTCTACGGTAATTTGTGCCAGTGTTTAAATACATCTTGCCTTGACTTGTCCAGCTCCATGGTAATTTTACGCATAAAATAACTCAAAATAGATGCTTCACGTACAAGTGGACAGATTATCTCAATTACGCATCACTTTTTTATGATGACTATTTTACGTGCAAGGGCTACCAGTGCAACTCAGATTCAATACCACTTTTTTACGAATGCAAAGGACAGAACAGTTCAAAAAATTTTCTTGCACGTGTTACGTTTTTATAGTTCCACTTCTGTCAAAAATGCAGAATATGAGTTAAATAATTTTACGAGTGAAAAATATACGATAAGGAACGTTTGCTTCTCATTTCAGAACAGCATAATTATTAGCAAGTATTTTTACAGATTTTTTTTTCGTAGTCCACAAATTACTCTAATTAGAATTGAATTTTACACCATATGCTCATATGTTGAATGAAATCCGCTCGGCATGATGTTAAAAATAAACAGGTATCATGAAACCTGAAAAATTTCTCCTAGCTCTCACAGTCAGTGAAATCGATCACAAAAAATTTTGTTATCGAGAATGTGCGGGTTATGTTAGGAATAGTAATTTTTTAGGATAGTATTTTTAGGTCGGTAATTTTTTAGGATAGTATATGTTATCAGAGAGCTTTCAAGCTCGTTGTTTTCCTCGGGAGATTTAAAAAACGAATATTCCTCGCTAAACTGATGGGGGTTCTCTTCATTAACCAGACGTCGAGATCTTGTCACTCTTGATGCTGCTTTTCTGCGGTAACCTCATGACGGTCAGCATCAACCATTTCATTTTCGTTTTGTGTCGAGGAAAGCGTCACCGTTTACCTGAAAGATGTTAATCGAGACCTGACGAATTTTATTAATTGTTTTAATAAAAACTATATTAAAAAATACCGTTCCCGTAGTTACAAAACGTAACTACCTATCTACAAAACGTAACTACCTCAGCTGGAGGGTGGGAAACCGTTCTATCTTTTTTGCAGCACACCGCAAACTTGACGGGAATAAGCACTCTCAGGTGGAAAATGTGTGAGGGCCCGAGCTGAGAGTCAAGGAATGCCTTCTTTTTGTTGAAATAAAATGTTTTTGTTATGTTAAGGACTACCTTTTATCAGTTCACTGCTGTCCTGTTTTTAAGGATCTACAACTGTCTTCTTCAACTTTTATCTTGTTTCATAAACTTCTTTCTCAACCTACTGCTTCTATGCCCCTTCTGGATAGATTCCTCGTTCCATTTTCTCCACTCTAAATGACGAGTTTTCCTACTTCTCTTTGGAACGCTTTTTTTTCGCGGTTATGGAGGCTTAAACTAACATCAAACCTAATCTAACCCAATCTAATCTAACCTAACCTAATCATTAACCTGCCCCGTGTCTCCACACAGCCCGGAGTGTCGCTCAGCGCCCGCAATGGCATCGGACGGACGGCGCTGATGGTGGCTGCGGTGCACGGCAACAAGGACGCGTTAACTCTACTGCTCGCCGCCTTCAGGACTTTGCATCATCACCAGCAGTTCGGTGAGACTTCTCTTTCGTTGGATAGTTTTAACACGAGACTTGCAGTACGGCCCATCGATGGGTCGTGATTAGGTTTTTCCTTCTGCGAAACGACCTATCGATGGATCATTTAGAGAATCTTAACGATTTTTTTTTTTAATTAATGGGATTTAATGGACCAAGTTAATGTTTGGTATTTACATGTATAATTGCTAAGAACTTTTGACATTAGATTTGAGTTGAATGTTGAACATGAATTTCCACCTATCGCAGTCAACGTGATAAGGTTTCCGTTGTTTTCTGAAGGTGAAGCACTTTTTCAACACTGAGCTGTCACAGACACTGCGTGCATTTGTGAGCAGTTTGATTTACTTGTGCTCGAATCAAACTGCGATCGTAGTTACTATCGATTTAAATTTTGGTATAAAGTGAATCTTCTTCCTGAAATTACTAGTGAAACAAATTTTTTTGGTGAGGACAAAGTTATGAAAGAAGAATTATTCTAGTAAAATTTTTGTCAGCGACCAGACACAAAACATAAGGGTCTGATGCTCTTTGGAAATTTTGTAGTTTTCTCGGAATCATTCCAGCTTAAGCAGAACTTATATGATACATACATTCATTTGAAAGTCACATGTAAAACTTTAGTTTCTGATTCTAAAAAAAGACATGAATATCTACTCTGAATATTTTGTACTCCATATTTTCGATAGTTCAATTTTTTTCTGAAATTCAAAGTGTATCTAATGGTCACTGTAATTCTTCACTCGGTTTCACTCAACTTAAGTGAAAGAAATGAATAGAAATGAATGAATGTATGAAAATAAATGTGAGAGAAGAGAATGAATAAAATCAAATAGAATGAATGAATTAAGAAGAAGGAATAAAGAAATGGATAAATGAATGAATAAATGTAAATGAGAATGAACGTACACAAATAAATAATAAATGAATCAATGAGTGAATGAATAAAAATAAATAAGAATAAATGAATAATGAAATAAGAATGAGTGAATAATAAAATAAGAATGAATGCATAAATAAAAAAAATGCGAATGAGAATGAATGAAAAATTAAATGAATAAATAATAATGAAAAATTAATTAATTAAATAATTAAATAATAATGAATGGAAAAAATCAATGAAAGAATAAATGAGCGTAGATGAATGAATAAAATGAATGAATGAATAAAAATGAATGCATGGAAATAAATGTAAAATGCGAAGTGAAACAATCAAATAAATTTCAGAGAACTGGTATTTCGTTGGCCTACACAAGTGAACACAAGCGTACTCGCCAACGGTCTTATTTGTCTGTTTCATATAATGACTCTAAGTTTAATGAAGCTTCATTGATACACACCTGTATATTTTTAAATTTTTGACGACAATGGAATGAATCAAATCTGGTGTAAAGGCCTTTATGTAAATCTGTGAGCACACAACACGTCGTCAATGACTTCCGGCTGCTGCTCGTCTCAGGTGGACAATAGTCTGGAGATTTTCAGATCGTTTCTAAGCGTCCTAATTATATAATTATTTGTGGGCTTTTGCTTTCGTGTCTTCGCATCAGCCTCCCAAGACAAAATGTTTGTCTAGCTAAATAAAAAACATCATAAAATTTTCGGACACCTGCTAGTCTTCAAGGGATATTTAGAAAAACTGTAAAGTTAACAGAATGCTCGTTTGAAGAATTTTACATTTTTAAGGAGAATCGAAAAGTCGAAAAAAATCTTTACATACACACGCACACATATGTATTTCAAGACATATAATTTCAAGCAGGATCGTAACATCAATTTTTGAATAATTTTTATGATAGCACTTTAGAGTAATTCCAAGAAGTATCATAGCATCAGCTATTATATAACTTCCGTATTATCATTGTTGAATAATTTCAAGTAGTATTATAACGTGAATATTTATTTCCAGGAGAAGTGGACAGCAGCGGCAGCAGTGCGCGTCAGCTCGCTGAACGTCACGGACGTCCCTCCATCGCCGCTCTATTGGCACTTGAAGAGGAACATAGCAGACCCCGAGCTAACGGCTTCAGATATCCACCTCCCACACCTCGAAATTTAGACCGATCCCCCACTCCTCCGCAAGAATCATTTCATGAATGCTCAAACTTGCTTCCTGAATCGTTAAGCACATCTCCAGTCTTGACCCAGGAATGCTTTCACCACATTTCGGTGCCGCCGTATGGTTCTTCAACTCAATCGCCGACTCATCGAAAACTCACTGACGATCTCATAAATCGCTCAAGTTCTACCATCGAATCAAGAACTCGAATCGACAACTCTTCTCATCTACAACTGAATGATTATAATCCAAATTATAATCCCAATCTTGTGGACACAGCTGGTTCACGGTGTATTTCAACAACATTAACCACAACTCCGGGGACCATCGTCAAGTCTGATACTACTGTCAACCCATTCGATGCGAGTTCCACGCACCAGAGACATTTAAATTCTGATGTGGCTGCTCGTGACTCTGAGGTGGCTATTTCTCTGTCTCCTCTGTGTAGTTCTTCTCAGGAAGTGCACTCTTCACCAGCCACTCCTACGCTCTCAGAGCTGCAGTTCTGTCTCACCCCTGCACCGTCTGTTGACTTCTAGCCCTCAATGGAAATCGATCTCGAAGCTGATCCAACGTATGCCGAAACAATGAATTTTTCGGTACACAAAAGTTCTGCGGACAAGCTACACAGATTGAACTCTCGAGCAAGTCAGTCTCTGGAACAGTCTTATGCCGATAACCGGAAGCTTCGCAAGCAAGGAATAGTTACGAGTATTTCCACGGGGTGCCTCTCCCACGTGCCGTCCTCTAGCGATCCCATGCCTAAAATTTCGGTAGCTTCTAGATCTCTTAATAAAAGCATCCATCAGTTGCTCAAAGACGACCTAGAGGGCCGACCAGGGCACAGACCTCCTACACCAGCTAGACAGTCTCTGCCGAATTTACTTCCAGTGAGCTCTATTGTTAGCAACTGTGCTCCTTCCTCGAACAACGCTTCTGACAACTTCACCTGCAACAGTTACGAAAACTCTACGCAATCGAGAGGTGCGGCCGACACCAGTAGAGGTGGGTACGGTGACAAGCGGAGGGTGACCATCAGCGGAGCGCCGAGGTCTGCGTCGCCGAATTTTCGAAAACGTAGATCGCTGGAAGCTATCGACATCGACCTGGGAGCCTCTACGCGGTCGGAGGGATGGGCGAGCAACGGGAGCGGTGGAGTAGTTCCCTTACCACCCATCAGCAAAGGAAAGTCTGATCATATGCATCAAGAGAGCAAGCTGAGTTTAGCGAAGAAAACTCTCGAGAAACTCGACAATGTGTTGTTGTCTTCCGATGACTCTTTGGGATACTTCCGGTCGCACGCTCGGCCTTCCGTTTACACTCACACGTGATGCCGAGATTAATACAATCAAAGCGCATATGTATTGGAAACACACGCGTTATATTGGTCTATTTATCTGTGGAAGTGCCCGCACCATTATTGAATAGTTCAGGATCATTATTGGCCGGCTCACTTTTGGAACTAGGCACAATGATGGGTTTTGATCCTTTGGACCCACGCCTGAAGCTTTTGGAAGGATAAATTTTGACCCATTGTAAAAGTATATCAATACCTAATGGATCCGAACCATTGTCTTAAATCTAGCTGCTCAGACAAAATGAAAAAAAAATTAGCGTATTATTTGTGTAATAATAGCAACGAGGAATATACACTATGGAAATGCCAGAGATATTCAAATTTTTGTCCCTGTTTATTCGTTTGTTTCTCCCAGAGACATACTCTGTATTTGCCTTGGTGAAATAACTGTTCAAGTAATTTTTTTCTCATAAAACTTTTCATATTTTGTCAATTGTGCAATGTTCAAGAATTATTTTCTATAGCAGTTCGGATCTCTGTTATATCTTTGATGACATTCAAAACCATGAAGTCATAATGAAGGCATGATCTGGTAGACGAATCTCCCGGAGTCTGAGTTTCTCACGGGAAGAGTTAAAACGGAGTCATATCTCATGAAAAATTTCATCTTTGTGTACGAGTTTCCCATCGACGCTGATGACGAATGGATGGCTAAAAAAATGTGTGGCCTGAGATTTGTTTCGATCAATAACATGAAACTACCATATTTGAATGCACTTGTAGCGTTTTACATCATTGCTTCGCGTGGGAAGATACTTCGCCTTCGTCACGGTATTACTCATACAATGCAACGGAGGAATTACTTCATCGACGATGAATTTCTGTTGCATGTATTTATCACAAAAACAGGAGTTTCAATCATCTTTGCACTACATTGACATAGCCAACTTATGAACAAGCCGGTCCGGGATCCACTAGTCAGAAATTAACTGAGCTGCTAGTCGGTGAGTGTTAAAGTTAAATTCGCCGTTTTGCCCATGTATAATATTTCGATAGAATATTTAATCAAGAGTAAGTTTTCATTCTATCGATCTTTCATGACTCGTTTAATGCTGTGCATAACTCCAGGGGGATACAACGGCTGTATTTGTAGGAATTAGCGCTCCCAGAAGGAAGATGTTTGGCCCTGAGCTTACCGTCAGATAGGCCTTCTTTACGTTGCAATGGGTTTTTACTTTATTAGGGCTCATCTTTTTCCGGCTCAACGCTGTTTTCAGCACCTTTGCCGTTTTTCAACTCCTTTCTTGTATTATAAACTTCTCAACTGGCTGTTTTTGTGCGTTGAGGACGAGGACCCGCCTGCATAATTTCCCGTTCCCTCAACTCGATACTGAATGATGCTTTCCTTCTTCTTTCGTTGTAGTTAAGGAGGCTTGAACTTATTCATCTGATGTAATCTTTATGCCGTGCATTAAATTTTCCATTCAGGTCTTTCTGGTTCGACGTAGCATCGTGTACTAGGTAGACGCTACCTTACTTACCGCACGAAGTACGTAGTTCTTAATTGTTTAGAAGTGCTGACAGTTGTATTGTTTTACCTTTTAACGAAATTGTCTTATTAGTTTCCAATTAGGCAAATCATATTGTGGGCCTTTGGATATTCGAAGTAGTTGGATTGTTCAATAATGCAAAATAGGCGAGCAGTGTAGTACCAACTAAATATACGGCAAATTACTTCGCGTTAATTTATTTCTTCAAAGAAAAGTAATTCTGTACTTACTCCGTCTCAGTTTTATTTCTGTTAAAAAAATTTCAATTTTGAATGTCCGCTAAACTGTTTCAGACAGATTTCCTTTACGAAATATTTCTGGGTAACTATTTAGCATCGCATAGAAAACTAATCTCTCGATTTGGACGAATTAGGGTGAGAGCTAAACTAATGTGAATTGTGCCCATTTATTTGCACGAAATTTTTCTTTGGTGCAAAGGGCGACATCTGTTCACAATTGATATCAAAACCCGAGAACAGAAATAAATTTATGCTAAAATAGATCATTCACAGAACAGGATAAAAACACCACTGTTCAACGAAATGTATTCATTTAAAGAAGACTGAGGAATACCAACTTAAAAAAACGTTAGTAAGTACCTGCTTCAGCAACCATACATCGTTTCAAAAATAGTCACTCGAAGTTATCTTAGCATATTCACTGGACTCCGCTGTGGTTATCGTTCATGACTGATCAAATGCAACTCGGTGCTGAGTCGTGAACTTGTTGCCTCAACATGACACTTCCCCCGAACAGCATCTTAGTGCACCGCACTGTGGGACCGAGGTAGGAGTTTTATTTTTAAAGCTGGATACAGAATTTCTTAAAATGTTCCAATCGTTTATACGGAAAAGAATCAAGGGAGACGCTCAAAGCTCATCAGAAGATAAGACCGATAAAGATGTGAACAAGCATGTAGACAAGTATTAGGTCAATACACTTATGTGAATAATTCCCAATAGTTGGCATCCTTGAAGACTTCAACACCGTTAACTCGACATTGAACAGACTTTGTAGGAGCAAATGCTGAGCACGAAAACCAAAATACCTCTAAACCAAAACTAACAATTCAATCGAGTAAATGATTTTTTTTTCTTACGTCACTTCAGAACGAATGTAATATAATTCACACAACAGAGAACTAAATACATTTATTTAACCGAGGCGTTTAACAGCACAATCACTTTTTTGTGAGTCCACATCCACTTGACCAGGCGAATAAAAGGAGGAAAACACAAGTTTACCATAACCGCGAAAATCTACAACGTACAAAGCGAAAGAGGCAGACGAAACCAAGAATCTCTTTACAA
This sequence comes from Platorchestia sp. MABIK, assembly GCA_014220935.1. Taxonomy (NCBI): domain Eukaryota; kingdom Metazoa; phylum Arthropoda; class Malacostraca; order Amphipoda; family Talitridae; genus Platorchestia; species Platorchestia sp. MABIK. Next base: position 43,610 of record JACJUY010005475.1, on the reverse strand, counting down.
TGTTGATACAGACGCCGTTATTGCTACATACACGATTGTTTACGAAGGGACGGAGGAGGTTTGTCCAACCATTTGATGGCCAATTCGAAAAATGGCTATCACAAAGAAACTGGTCCAGATGAGATTAAATTACTATGAAATTTGAAGAAATACCTCGAGACAAAAAACGCGTAAGGCATTCTCCAGTATTTTACAGATTTTCATTCCAATAAACAATGCAGATTCCCGGCGTTCAAGAAGTTTCAGGATAACAGTGACATACGGACGGCCAACACATATCTGTTTGTTCAAACATCAAAGTATTCCCAAGAACAAGAAATTTTGCCAAACCTAGAACTTATTTTGGCCGTAGCGCATGCGAGCGGCTGAAACTTTCGGGTACTTGAACACTTGGGCATTGAGATACCACATTCTTTGCCCACTTGAAATTATGGTTATAGATATTCATGACGAACGCTATACAAGTAACAGTTGAAGTTATGAGACAAACTGGTACATCCCACGGAAAATTCATTAGTCAGCAAGCTCAACTGCCTCTAGTAAAATGACGGAACTGTTGAAAGTAAAAAAAAGACGGACGATATAAGATATTCGGCATTAGTCGTGCTCCCATTGATCTATGTTCGAAATCGAGCTGCACCGACAAAAATGGTCTATTTCGATACACACCTGCTAAGCAAAACCAAATGCGCCGCGAAAAATCAAAAAATCAATTGAACTCCATTTTGAGGGAACATAAGCTTGGTGAATGAATCAACAGCTATTTATACTATAAAAAGGATAAGCGAAGTAGGAGACCCCTACTCCATAGCATACTTAATGCGCTAGGCCTTTGAACTGAAAGACATGATAACTTTCGAGGAACATTGGGTAGTTATTATGGTAATAGACTGACGTACCTACCCGGAATGATTCAATAACCCTAACTCCCATGTGCTTAACTGGAATAGGAAAATTATTAGAAGGAACAGTAATTCTGGTACAGAAATAGGGAAAAGACAAGAAAAAAATAAACATGTAAATCAGAATTCAGAAATGCAGAACCGGAATGTGATAAAATCGGAACTAACGTCTCATAACTTACAGTAGGTTTAGAAAGTTAGACCGAAGAACAAATGCAGAGAAATATGCATTAATTTAAAATAACTCCAAGTCATGTAAAAATTCTGAAATGAAGGTTACCAGCCATTGAATAGCGTACGCATGAAATTAACAAGACAAGCTTAAGGTTTCGATGCTTCTACCACTCTCCACGAAGCGCAAAAACTTCCAGAGCAACTAGCTTATATCAGAAGAACGAAGATAATATTCATAATTTTACGGCAAACACCTGCCGTTTTGGACACGTCTTTATGCTACAAGTTTCTGAACATTTGACCAATATTTTACTATTTTCAATTTAACTACAACAAATGTACGGTCCTCGCAATCTTACATTCCATGTCACAAAAAATCTGATAAGAGAAATTAACTCGGATTACGCCACGGTTTCATCGTTAAGTTAAGACTTCCGATTACTATCCTTATGAGCTACTATTTTAATAACGTAAAATAACTTGAAATTATCAAGAAGATACTGAGCACATGTTGCATATTATTTGCTTATCTTCGAATTGAAATTTACACACAACGATGTTATTTGTAGACTATTTACATCTAAGTTACTCCTTCCAGCATAAAACAATCAGGTGACAAAACCAACGTGAATGCTGACATATACGGGTCACATCACAGAAATCCTTCAAAAGAAGTAGTAGTAGCAGTAGTAGTAGTATTAGCATTGATTTGCTAGCGCTTCAGTAGTTCGTACTATATCGCGCCGTAGGTCTCAATTCAAAGAAAAATCAAGCTTCATATCATTTCAACAAAAGCACACTACATAGTCGTTGTTCAACGCTTGTCACGATTATCATTATGGATAAACACAGTAACAGCCATCATAAAAAACAAAAAAAACGCTTTAATTGCACCTTCAAAAGAGACGCAGAGTTTGATAGCAAAAATTCAAAGCCAGCTTTCACACAGAACACACCCGCATTCATTCAACATGGTAACGAATCCGATGTATTCAATAGCACCAGCGTCGATAACACTAAATGTTCCTTCCGTCTCAGTAAGCAACAAACGACAAACAGGAGAGAACAGTAGCAATGGTGTTGACAAAATCAACAGATTAGATTATAGTATTAGTTAGTTTAAGCCTCCCTATCCACCACAAAGACGATCCAAAGAGAGGAAGGAGGAAGGCACCATTTAGTACGGAGCTAAGGGAACGCGGAATCTATGAAGAAAGGGCATAGAAACAGTACATTGAGAAAGAAGATTACGAAACAAGATCAAAGTTGAAGAAGAAAGTAGTAGGTGCTGAAAAACAGTAACAGCAGTGAACCGAAAAAAAGTGGTCCTTAACATATAAAAAACTTTTATTTTAACAAAATGAAGGACTTCCTAACTCTCAGCTCAAGCTCTCACACATTTTCCCCCTGGGGAGTGCTAAGTCCCATAGATACATTAGTTGTATCTCACTGAGGGGGGGTCCGCAAAAAAACAAAAAACCTATTCTATTTCAAAGAAAGAAAAGCCTACCTTTTCTTTAGCTCGTGACCTCTCACATTCCCCTGGAGGAGCTAATTTCTTTAGAGACAATAGTTATATCTCCTTTAGGAGCTCAATAAGGGGGAAAATTTGAGAAATGTTCGAAGTAAAGATAACAACAAAATAATTCATCGCATGTGTAGTGCTCAACACAGAACAATCTCGAGGAAACAAAATGGAATTTCTTCCAGCGCAACTTGGAGCAAGGTTCCTCCAGGGTAGGCACAACTATACTACTCTTATTAAAAGTATCCTAAATGTATGTATACGGATTTAATCATGACACATTACCATTCACAAACGCTTTCTAAGAATCTGCAGCTAATTCAGCAACGAGAATTTACGATAGGTCTTTATGTATGGCGTTTGTACGCTTTGTCTTCTACTTTCACCTCTCTCCTAAATGAAGCATCCGCCATCTAACTTTGACCAACATCTGCTAAAATAAAATCAGTTTTGTTCAAGTCATCTTTGTCCATTTGCAATTTTGGACGACTTTGGTCATTTAAAATTACTCCGTCGTTGATAGCCCCGACTAGAATTTATTACTTTTCGGTCGCTGAGGCTGGTGAATTATGCGCATCTAACTTCGCGATTCCGAAAAGAAATGTGAATAGTTCCTGACTTAATTCATTGAGCCTAGATATTCATTTTTAACGAATAAAATCGTAGGGTAGGTATTAGTCCTCAGCTCAAAATTGTTCGCGTCCTCGCTTAGAGTTCCTTATAACCTGCTAGTAAACTGATCTGAAATTCAGCTGTGAACATTTATTTTTCCCCACATGAAATGCATATGTAAGGCCCATTGAAAAATTACGAAGATTCTCACCCCTTCTTTCATGCTAGAAGAAGGTTTATTTGAAAAAGCTGCTAACGGCAAACGAATTTGTAAGAAAAAAACATCCGACCAGCGGATGCAAAAGTGACAAAGCACATCCATTAAGTGAAAAATAACTGAAGTGCAATTATTACTGCATAGGTTGATTGGACACACACACACACACACCGAAATAATATATCAATAACAGAGGTAAATCTGACAAAAAATCGAAATGATATTCCATTGAATTTCATCAATTATTTTTTAGCTGTTTTGAAGCTAAAATTTCGAAACTGATTGATCTGAACTAGCAATAACACACATTTGTTAAGGTGCATGAATAGTTTGGCACGACTATAAAAAAACTTAAGCTGCCATGTTTTGCTACGTCGTCATTTTGCCAGAGCAAACGTTTTAAAGTAGCGGTACTCATATTCACGTCATATATGAAAAAATTCCATCCACTTATCTTTGGACAAAATCCGAGTTATCTCGCAAAAATAACACGCGAAACTCATGAAATTTCAAAATGCTAAGCAATCGTAAATTAATTGGAAAGGTTTTAAAACATTAATTCCAGCCCATAGGATCCCGGCCTGGAAGTCCGGATGACTCGAAAAAAAAACTTTGTTCGCTCTTAAATGTACAAAAGAAAAAGTGAGAGTTCAAGATATTAAATAATTAAATTCTCAGTAAGAAATACTTTGAACAGAAAAAAAAGCTCATGAAATGAACGGAAGCAAATAAGTGAAATATTTAATGATTTTCCCTCACTACAGTTTTGGGACCAACTGCTGTGAGCCCAAGTTCAGAACGTATAAATATAAGGTGAAAACTAATATAAAATATATTTTCTGTACTATTGTGACGCTAACGAGGCCCCCAGTTGTGAGCAGTTCCTGGCGAGTCAGCGGTTATATCAGTAGTAATGTTGATCAACTTAGCCATCCGGAAGGCGTTTGGCTATTCTTTTCTTAAGTATCACTAGATTGGAGTTCTCAATGAAAATTAAACGGAAATATGATAACCATTTTGATGAAAAAATCACATGGAATCCGAACACAATTTTGTCAGGGAAATTTGGATGATCCGTCGCAGACAAGCACGAAACGGAGAAAAAATTGACAGGCAGTTAAAAATGTTGGAAACGAAGTATTCATTCTGCACGCAACACAATAAACTTATCCCAACAAAATAGCTTTAATGATTAAGTTGGTTTAAGTTGGTTGAAGATGAGACAAATCTATGAGTGTAAGAACCGCATTTATCATGCTACTGCGTATTGATATTGCGGATCGACAGCAGTCTCTTTAAATTTAAGAGAATTCATAAGGGCTTAGCGCCTCGCTTTGAGCTAGGCTAACTAGGCTTATCCGATTTACCCACCTATTCGTCAACATCGTATTAGGACAATCGAACGAGGTCATTGATCTTAGGTTATTCAGAAACGAAAAATTTTCGGTGCACGAAATAGTTCATACGTATTTCTGATTAAATTTGATTAAACGTTAGTTTAAACATTAATCATGACAAAGGTGTTCCCAAGATACGGTGGAAGAAGGCACCATCTATAGAAAAATTACAGAACGGGAAGCCTACGTATAAGGTGTTGTTATAGAACCCCCACACCCTGCGTATAGAAACGGCAACATCGAAAAAGTTTATGAAACGAAATAAAAATTGAAAAAGTAACAGGCGCTAGAAGTAACTGAAAAAAAAAACGATGATCTGCTACAAAATAAACAATTTCGAATTTTAACAAAAAATTAAACGAAATAAAACAAAAAAATTTGAATTTTAACAAGAAACCTATCATTCACTTCGTAACATGACATCTTCCCCCTCCGTAAGCGTCAATTACACCTCTTCTGGATTATTTGAAGTTTTCCGAAAATCAAAACCTGGAAAGGCAGGAAACATTGCCGTAGCAGGGCGTCTAAGAATAGGTCCCGAGAGTCTATGAAGACATGCGACTGTCGCATACGCACGCTAATGAAGGGTTCTGGTCATGACACGCAGTTGCAATGCGGCTGAAGAGGTCATTTTCCCGGGCCAAAGATGATCATCTTATAGCCAACTTTATTAAATGACGACCCTTACAAGTAACAAACTGGTGCTGTAGCACCCTATAACTGATAAATTATTGAATGCTCTAGACGTACATAAAGATAAGATGGCAGAACCCACAAGAATATATTCAAAACTCTACAGCGCAAGCGCATTTTGATACCTATAAGGAGTCCACAATTATTACAATTATTTTTTTAATTTATTATTTCCGATTTTACCACCGCAAGTTATCCATAGTTTTGGCTTCACACACACACACACACTTCGCCATTGTTTTATCGTAGAAGTATTTCTGAACAAAAGACTTATCCTCGAACACAGAAAGTTTAATCTATACACTTTCAAAAAAAAGATCATTCCTCCAATAGTTTTCTATGCCATCCGTGTAAGATACAAGACTTAAAAAAGAAAAAGTGTATAACACTCAAAACTATTTTAAACCAAAACGAAGAATTAGTTGCGGATAAAATCTTTCACTAAATTTGTAAATAAATTGAACGTTAGACAAAGACAACCTTAGGACGGTAGAGCGTCTGCAATACAATGCCATTGCTATGACAGCTAAGCAACAAGACACTAAACTAAAGTAGTATAGCCCTCTTCAAAAGAATTTATCATCATTAAATCAGTTTCTAGAACTTGCACGTCAAGAGTTCTAACATTTACTAGCTTCCGTCTACGATGATAGAGAGGTCCGATGAAAGTCTGGTTACGACTCATGAGGGGAACAAGAGACTGAAACAAAACTATCCTGCAACGCCAGCGCTATATGTTAGAATTAAGGTAGTATAATTGTTCGTACATAAACAGGAATTGGCGAGTTAATTTGTGGGGAAACATTTCGTGAACACTGAAGACGAGCTCAGTTGCGGGCAGCAAGAGCATAGCCAACATTTAGAAAAATGAAGTCTCCTGAAATCTCACATAGCACAACTTAATTAAAACGTTTCAGTGGGACGGTTAAATGTTTCTTTTGAATAAAGTGAGCTCAGAGCTCTGTGCAAAGAAGCCCCTCGCTGCGGCTGGACGCTAATGCAGGACTGCCAGATTCACCATGGGCGGCGGTATCTGTGCTCTTCCAGTTGGGTTGACACTCTTTCAGTCTGTTTCGTTCCCTTGAAGAGTTGAGGTTTTGCTGCTGCTGAGCAACGTAATATTGCTTGGCGTAAGACTCGCCTCTCGGAGAGACATGAGCAAAGGATTGTTTAGACGAAGACGAAGAGTTGCTGCGCACGCTGCGCGGGGCGTTGGATGGACGGTCACTGCGTATGGACGTACAGCAAACGCAGGATTCCTTGCACGGGTTCACACACAAATCCCGCCCGCAAGCATCTTCGGTACAATTATTGCAATGATCACCACACTCTCCTCCAGCGCTTGGGCGGCACAACAGCTCATATCTTGAGGAGGGTAAACCTGCAGTATTGTATCCTACCCCATTTAACATCTGGCCTGACCGAACTCCACTCGCATAATTTTGGATATTACTAAGGGACTGCAAAGCAGCAAAAACGCTCTCTTCAGCTGGACCACTGGGTCGAATATTTTCAGTAGGAGTTGTATAGGAATCCGACGGTGAATAATAAGAATGTGACGGACTCGAAGCTATAGGAGGAGAATGAGTCGAAAGAGGAGGAGTATCATAATGAGTAGTATAAGGTGAGCGGTTAACGTAGGGAGAGTGGGAAGCGTAAGGCGACTCAGTATACTCGACGTAATCGTCGTACTTATAGAGACACGAGCTAGACGAAGCTCGTAACTGGTAGTCGTAACAAGCGTTGCAGGAGTGCGAGCTGGACGTGAGGTCATGCAAGGAATTTTCGCGATGCTGCTGGCGCACTGGTAGTCTCAGATCGCTGCTGCAACGACAAATGGGACCGCCAGGCACTGAGGAACCACTCGAGCATCGCACCACCGGTTTTTTGTGTGTGTTGGCTGGGGTATTTCCCCAGGCACCGTTACTTTTGGCATAACCATAGGCGCTGCAGCAAGAGTTTATTGTTCCAGTAACGCCAGAAGAACTCATAGAATAGACAGAACGATGGTTCACATCACCATTGCAACATCTAACGGCAGTTCCACGGGGCCATTTGTAATGATCAGAATAAATGTACCTGCCATCGTCACATGCGCAAGAGGCAGAGCACGGAATAAAGTGAGATGGATGACTCGGTTTCCTGAATGAACTATTCACATTATGTACAAAACATTGATCACATAGCACTGACTGACTTGTGCTTGCCGAAGGGACATTAGATACACTCGGTAAAGATAATTTGTTCGCGTGGACGCTATCTTGAAGAGATTGAAGGTTGGTAAAGGACCTAACAACAGCATCGGGCTTTGCGGGGGCTTTGGTGGCACGACTGCGAGATTTGTAAGAGGACAAAGACACTCCCGTGTCTAGAGAGGTGGGCCCGCTCGATGATACGCTCACGTTGCTGTCTTTACGACGACTGCCGTATTGCAGGCTCCTGTGGCTCACATCCCCGCGTTGAATGGCATCTAAAGTCACGTCAACTTCAGCTTCGCCATCTTCTTCATCGTAAGGCCTAGGGTCGAACACAAAAGGTCTCGGACTACCATTTTCGTCAGTGTTGTGCTGATTAAAATCCGGTCCGTCCAACAAAGTGCAAAGACCTGTCGAGAAGGAACGCGTAGAGAGGACACGAGTTGAAGAACCGCTCGAACAACCTCCAGCACCATCGCCTGCCCAAGATTTTGTAGCCACAACTGCCTTCTTCAAGACGTTATTGATACTAGTACTGCTACCTTCAGAGTGTAATTTTGCTGAAGTGAAGGCAGAATTTATGTTCTTGGCATTACTGCTACAACTGCCAGAGATGGCCTTGCTGCTGCTATTTTTCTTTGCATCCTTCCTTTGGTCATCAAGGTTTGCTGGCAGGATCAACTCGTGATGTCTGCTGTCGCTGAACTCTTTGTATCCAACCAATCCATTGCACACAGACCCTTCCCTTGATTGCTGTTCTCTGGAGCTGGCACTCGGTGGCTCACACAGAGTCGTGCCACTACTCGAGATCGCTCTATTTGCCCAACTTATTTTACCGGACTCAGAAATCGGGTCGATGATCGTCTTGACTGACGGGACACAATCGAGGTTCTCAGTCGACTTGCTACTCGACTTGCTGATGCGTCGAGCCCACGAAGACGATATGGATGACTTTTTTGACACAGAGTGTTTGTTCTTAGAACCTAAAAACAATGAAAGCTTTAATTTGGATGCCGAATGCGAGAGAGACGACGAATCTCTGGATGACTTTTTAGAGCCTCGGAAAAGAGGCGGTGAAGCAAATTTGGCGGTTTTCTTGATGGAAGAACGGTCGCTCGTAGTAGTCGCGGGAGGAGATTTCTTGACAGGCTCACCAGCGTCGGAAGCACCAGCCGTGAACGAGAGAGATGACGACAGACTGGAAGTAGCTTTGGCCGACTTGGACGGGCCTGACGAATTGGTTGCGGCACGAGCGGATGCTGAGGAAGTAGAAGCAGCAGCAGCACTAGTATCACCCCTTTGTCAGAAGTGCATACTTTGTCGTCTGTTCCTATTCTGGGTCCCATTGGAGGCACGGTAGAGGGCGTTGTGGTCCTTTGTCAGCATCACGCCCGGGCACGAGAATAACGAATCCTCTGCAAAAACAAGGAAAATCAAAACAATGATACAGACAATCTTAACAGGAAATTACAACATATTCCACGCCCAAACGGAGTGTTATACAAATATCAAATATATATATATATATATATATACATCTAATACACATGTGAAAAATTTGTACGTATTGAAACTCACTAACAATTAAGCGAGTATACATTCAAAATTAATTTCCCGTTCTCATTTTTTTTACGATTCAAACATCTTCTACCATTCAATTCAGTTAACTGACTATTTTGGAGCACCTCTAAAACGAAAATGCACAATCACGACAATAAACTGCCCCTAGGGGAGCATAGGGAGAGCAAAAAGTTCAGGTTAGTTACGTTTGTCTATAAAGACTAGTACCAATAGGTTACTTTAGCTATAGATAGGCTTTCGAAACTTCTATCTTTCATGCCAAATTTGCTTTTTTCAGTTTCCGCGCCATCTTCGCTATCTCTTCTTTGAATTTTTTCTCTCTGTTAACAGGCTATTTTTGTGCGCCGAGTATCTAGGGGAATACACTGTCTGCATAGGTTCCTTTGTTTTTTCGCCCATACTAAATGGTCTCTTCTCTTTCCTTTGTGAAGAGAACATCTTTGTAACAAAAAAAGAGCCCTAAAACTACTATATTAAACTGTAACACTAAACCAGTGGTTCTTAATCTTGTTGGAGGTACTGAACCCCGCTAGTTCCATACATGCATTCACTGAACTCTTCGTAGTTGGCAAAATAAAACGTGCTATTTTTCTTCAAATTCAGAACATCAGTATATGGACTAAATACCGTATTAGTGCACTAACCCTGTGTCTATGTATATTAGTGCACCATGCCATGCCGAACCCAGGCTAAAAACCACTGCACTAAACTGATTTGAAGCGACCCCCCAACAACCGCATCAACTGATTTCAGTCAAGGAGCTGCTGTATTAACAATCTTCCAACCAATGAGAAACACTTGAATTTACAGCTAATATCGAATGCAAGCGTAAATTTACACGTAAGCTCACATAGCTTTATCCAACAATAACACATCTGCGAGTCGTGCAAAACGTGTAGTTTTAAATTCTTAAGTGTCGAATTGGTCAACCACATTGAAATGTAAGCGTTAGACTCATGCTTACAAATCTGATCAATCTTCGAGGTCAACAAGTCATACAGTTCACTAGCGCAAAATCCGCATCAATCATTACTGATGGCATTAACATCTTTAACCATTCAATTGCTGCAAAAAAGTAGCAATTTTTTTGGTAAATGCGAGTTTTCAGCAATAGTAGCACAAGCCTTTAACATTTTGACCGCAATGTGCGCCACCGTTGGCCCGGAGGGGATGTTCATAATGTTTCTGACCGATCAGTAATCACAAACTCAATTTTCAGAAGCACTTAATGAGAGCTAAATAAGGGCATGATCCAGTAAATGATTGTTTTTTTAAAAATTGCATATTTGCATTAACTTTAAATTTGAGTTGAATATTGCATTTCGGTTTACCAACTGCGGTCAAAGATTCAAATAATTTAGGCAAGTTATTGGGAAATTTTGATGATCGTAATGAAGTGTCACTCACGGTCTCCCAGTCTGTGGATGGCAGGGCCGAGCGACTCGAAGAACGGGTGTTTGGTGGCCGCCGCCGCTGATATCCGCTTCTTCGCTTCGTACTGAGGACAGGAATTGATTATTAAATTCACAGATAAGCGAAGTGAAAATAAAATCCAACGTTGAAAAATTAAATTTTAGATCCACAGATAGGCGAAGTGAAAATAAAAACCGAGGTTGAAAATCTCCCAATTGTAGCTATCACTGCTTCAATACGTTATGTCAGATTTAGAGGAATTGAGTTTATTCTCCCCAAGACGGATGTTCTCGTTTTTGCGTATTCTTCGGGTATAAGATACCACAGTTTTACTACGACATAAGCACATGAATGCGGAAATGTGTTGCTAACGATGCGCATAAAGAGAAAATGTTCAAACAACATGTGACACGAAGTGGAATTCTGAAGAAAATGCTAAAATACGAAATAACATTAAAATATGCACATTAACGAGTGATGAGTAAAAACTGTGTACCATAAAATGACGTCGTTACCTTAGCTAAAGCACAAAATATAATCACCTAAAAAACGTACATACCTTAAATACATACAAAAACAACGAATGCAATCTGACACAAACACGCCACCAACTCACCAGCAGGAATTTCTTCAGCAAAGACAGGGCGGAGTCTTGCCCTAATCTGGGTGCCTTGGTTATCAAAGGCTCGCCGGCGTGATGGACGTTTCTGTAAACATTAAACTCGGGCATGGTCTCGATGCCGGGCCAGGTGTCCTCAGTAGGCGTGCCCAGCGTGCGGAATATGAGGTGCAGCTCGTCCTCCACCGTCGCGCCGGGGAACAGCGGTCGGCCTGAGATCATCTCGTACATGATGCATCCCACGCCCCTGGAGTGCGGGCCTCGTGTTACTTGGTGCGGCACGTGTGTCACGTCAGTACATGGTGCGAAACGTGTGTCACGTCACTACATGGTGCGAAACGTGTGTCACGTCACTACATGGTGCGAAACGTGTGTCACGTCACTACATGGTGTGGGCACGTGTGTCACGTCAGTACATGGTGCGGCACGTGTGTTACGTCAGTACATGGTGCGGCACGTGTGTCACGTCAGTACATGGTGCGGCACGTGTGTCACGTCAGTACATGGTGCGGCACG
>JACJUY010005475.1:16844-30235 GCA_014220935.1 Platorchestia sp. MABIK | reverse complement strand
CGGGCACGTGTGTCACGTCAGTACATGGTGCGGGCACGTGTGTCACGTCAGTACATGGTGCGGGCACGTGTGTCACGTCAGTACATGGTGCGGGCACGTGTGTCACGTCAGTACATGGTGCGGGCACGTGTGTTACACATCAATATGCAGCTGAGAGGCACAGTTACGCGTACAACACCAATGTATAGTCTTTACAGCCATATGGGTTGCATCAATGCACAGTTTTGCACATCCTAGAGGTCCAGTCACGTGAGCTACATGTAAGTGGCCTTGACGTACGTGAATAACAAGAAAATACGTACTGTACCCTATTAGTGTAATAGTAAGTACCCTATTATGAATTACACGAATACAAACTTCAGGTGCGCGAGTCACGTGACTCAACAATGACTTTAATTCTCGAAACATAAAAACAAGTCATTTACGTTAATAATTAGGTATAATCAAAATTCATCTATATACGATATAGAAGGCGGTGCCACATCTAAAATCAAGTCGACGTTCATCGCAAGAAAAGAACATGCAACGGCTCAAATACTGTAGATGAGGAGTAAAACGTTTAATGATGGGGCCAAGACATCTAAACCAAACATTGCTTTCTACCGTTAAAACAAATGTACATATGCTTGCGTGTGTATATTGATGACTGTAAATGTGACTAATTTCTCTACTCATATGGTGCCTGTGCGTGCTTTGTAAAGGAAGGTACAAGACTCGGATAACAACTGGAAAAATGGACCACTCGGATCGACCTTGTAGCCGCATTCTATACAACTATTCTACTCTCATTATATCTGGACTATGCAGAAGATCGCTCATTTTCCCGCGAGCTTCAGCACTTGCATGAGAAATATTTATACTCGCGAAATCATTTATTTATATTCATATTCGGCCCACAAGTAGCTATACTCAAATATGTCCACAGCACTAGACCTTTACAATCTACTCCTGTATCGCGTGGTAAATAAATTATTCAAATAATTATTTCACAATTGTGTTGAAGGTTACTGACAAACATAAGTAATTATCAAAAATGAGGCATGAATTGTTGCGTTTAAATACCATTATAGACGTGCAAAGTTTTTAACGTCAGTTGACTACTGGTGTACACATGAAGCCACGCCCATGAGAGTAACTGCGTGCGCAACTGCAGCTGATGCTCTTACACGTAGTTACCGCTTGCAGTCAACGCAGTCTCGCACAAGCGTTCGTAGAATCATCATGTCGTCCTATGATGATGGCGAAGAGCTAGCTTTGTGTGTGATTGTAGTACGAAATGAAAAGCTAGCAATGATTTATGTATTTCTAGATTATGAACCTCCTGATTTACTAAATTTAATATTGTTTGTATTTGTATACATGTATTTAGGTATACTACATATTGCAATTGAACATTCTTTCAATAAAAGTATTGTGTGCAATCTCTCTTTACTTATAAATTTAAAGAGATTAGATTATTAGTTAGTTTAAGCCTCCCTATCCGCTACAAAGGCGATCCAAAGAGAGGAAGGAGGAAGGCACCATTTAGTATGGAGTTTAGGGAACGTGGAATCTACGCAGAAAGGGCATAGAAACAGTAAGATGAGAAAGAAGTTTATGAAACAAGATCAAAGTTCAAGAAAAAAAGTAGTAGGTGTTGAAAAAACCGGACAGCAGTGAACCGAAAAAAGATGGTCCGTAACAGAACAAAAACCTATGTTATTTCAACAAAAAGGAAGCCTACCTACCCTTAGCTCGGGCCCTCACATAATCCCCCTGGGAGCGCTAATTCCCATAGATACAATAGTTGTATCCCCCTGAGGGGATAAATTTAAAGAAAAGAATCTGAAAATTTACCTAAAATAGTTTTACTTCCCTTAGCACTTTACCCAAATCAGGACTATTGGACGATGTATGTTGCATGTAACATACCTTAGATAAAAATGATGTAGTTTCGCAGATAATAGCATCATTCAAAAAATTAAGAATATCGTAACACCATAGTATGGTTTGTACACGTCATCAGTTCCAGAACCAGATTTCTTTGTTTTCTTCATAGCCCTATTTTCATTTCTGTATTGTCTTCGTAGAGTTTGAATTTTAGATTTTATTGTATCTACCGTGTAATTTAGGAGACTGTCTGAAATTTTCCGATAAGCGTCATCTCTAGAGTTTCTATTTTTATATTCTTGCAGTTTAGCATTCCATATACATGGGAAATCTTTGTCCATCTGAATTAATACCACAATATTATCTCTTGAGAACGCCGTTGTGTGCATGTCACGAATGTCTGCACTGACTGCACAGCACTATCCACATTATGACCACCGGCAATCTTGCAGCTGCAGTCAGTAGAATCAAGACATGCTTGATCGCGGATGTTGACTACAGCGCGGCTGTGAGTAGTCAAAAAGCGGGCGGGGCGTTGAGCAAATGGGCGGCGTTTGGTGCACTTGTAGTCAACTGACGTTAAAAACTCCGCACGTCAATAATGGCCTTAAGAGAACTCAACAAGGTATTTTTTAGCGCTCCTTACAAAGGTTCCTTATGCATGTGAGCCCCACATGCATAAGGAAGCTGACCTGCAAGTGAGACATAGGCACTCACCACATATCAATTTGTGTAGAGTAATGCGTGGAGCCGAGCAAGACATCGGGCGGTCTATACCACAGCGTCACCACTTCGTTACTATAGGTTTTGGTCGGGACAGATTTGGCTCTCGCTAAACCGAAGTCAGCCAACTGCAACAAAACGAGTTCGTGAGAAATGTCCTCAACGCATCTGGAATAAATGGTGCAATAAAAGATTTTAAGTAATAAATAAAAATAAATCCTTATAAAGTAATAATAAGTAACAATTATTGTATTAAGTATAGTATCATCATAATCAAGATTACTCTAATTTCTGCCTTCCTGTAGGTGATACAAACAATGCACCAAGCTTCCACTTGCATACATGTTCACAAATGTATTAGAAACACTACACATTTACGAGTACGACGGTAAATCGATCACGAAACACGCATTGTGAGTTTCAAAGTCACGGACGTTTAATAAAAAAAATACGGTATTCTTGGGCAATAAGTACCGCTTTGTGCATAAGCTTAAAGTCTATTTATTAGTTGCTGAGTCTAAAATGAGAAAAATTCGAACATCTAAGCGGAACCACTAACTGAAAACCTTGTCTCGAACTCAACGTTTACTCCAAAACGTTAAGCGAGGCAGGTTAAACTGAAGTTCAATATTCAACTCAAATTAGAGTTAATTGTAAAGATAAAATTTTGAAAACAACGAACATGAAATAGATCGTGACGTCATTTAGTTTTCATTAAGCATTTATCGAAACTGCGCTAGTGACTGCTGGTCGGTGAGCGCCATTATGAAAAAATCCCCTCCGTCACCACCGGTGGGTCACGTCACATCTAAAGTGTTCAAGACAGCGCACAGAGGTGATTAGTGCACTTTGCCTCACCTTCAATTCACCGAGATCGTTAATTAAAAGATTCTGAGGCTTGAGGTCTCTGTGCAGGACTCTCCGCTGATGGCAGTACGCGAGACCGCGCACCAGCTGGAATAGGAATATCTGCAACAACAAACGCTCCATTACAACATGTGAGGCCAAATGCAACACCTCGTGCAGGTTAACTTAACTTGCACTTAGAAATAAAATCCTCAACGACAGATTACTATGATTACTGATATTAGACCACTAAAATGCATCTCATCTCAAATTTATCTCACCTCTGGATTGACGTTATATCAATATTGATGACATTTGAAGATATTGATTCGATTTGAACGAAATCCATTCCTAAAAAAAGAGCTTTAAAACTGACGTCACACCCTATAATCAAAGCAAAAAAGAGGTAGGAACGCACCTTGACATTATTGAGGGAGAGAGGAGCGGCTCCGTTCTCGTCCATGTATTGCTTGAGATCTCTGTCTAGGTACTCGAACACCAGCGTGAGACTCTTCTCCGTGTGCACGATGTCGTGAAGAGTTACTGCACCAACACCACAATGTCGTTATGTAAACCACCGTAAAAGCAACCAACTTTTTAACACTTTCACTACGTATTAGGACATTTGTGTACAACTTGATAAATTGCTTATTTCCACACCGGCTTAAATGAATAGCATTTCATTTATTTCGCTAACATTTTCAAAATTGATTTCAGCGCACGAAGTAAAATATTATCGCGCAATTACATATTTCACACTTTTTAGAAAGGTCGAGAATGGATATGAGTAGCGCAGTCGGTTTATAAATTCTACTACTCTTAACCTAACTGAACCAACTATAGCAGCCGCCTAAACGTAGTCAACGTGTACGCTCATGATGTACGCTCAACGAGACTCGGGTAATAAATTTGTAATCCTATCCTGGAGCTGTGCGTCTACATCAAGATAGAGTAGCACAGATAAATAACATTTCAAAACACGAAGCCGCAAAAAGAATAACTTTTAGTAAAAATCCTTATAAAACTCTGGTAATAATTATTGATGTTAAAACAGTAACATATTCGAAAATTTGAAACTGTGAGCGGTAGCAGGGATATCAAGAGCTCAGTTAGACGAAATGCACTTTTTCTGTACCTATATAAAAAATATATAAAATTTATTTTTTTAAATGTATAAAAAATAATAGTACCAAAGTAAGATTTCTTCTTCCGAAATACAAGTGGCCCTCGTTAAGTGTGGGCAAATGTTCAACACTGAATTTCACACGTTACAAATTTCGCATTTTTTATCACCTGCTGTAAAGAAAACGCACCAACAACCACTTCAGCTTCCACTATGAAGACGAAAAAAGTTATACACTCATCAACTTCAGCGAGTTTAACTCTTTCTTACGTGAATTAAATTTTTCGCTAGAGTAAACGCAATTGATATTGCTTTCCCCAATACAAAATACCTATGAGAATACTTGACATTTTGAAGTTTATTCAACACTCAATTTGAAACTAGAGCCTACTTCGACGAAAATTTTCAATAGAAAGTTTGCTAGAACTGGCAAACAATACTACTATAATTAGATCTTCAATTTCAACGAGTCGATTACTTGGGTACGAGGTATAAAAGTGACTATACAATGTGGAACAGTTTATCATATTGAGATAATTATATAATTTGACGCAAAGTTTTCTACACAAATAAAAAATAAAAATCTTCAAAGTTTTCCGAACTATTAATAGGTTGCATTTTCAGAAAAACTTCTACACTAGAAGTCACTTTGAGAATCCTGTGTCTCCTACAAAAAGCCGTACACTAGGAATCCCATCCCTTGAGATCTTTCATTTTAGGAGAAAAATTTTAAGCACAAAATAAAAATTACGTACGAAATAGTAACAGGATTTTGTAAATACCAGCATTACCGACGTAAACATCTACCAAACTTTTTTCAGTACTCGAAAGAATAGACGCGATGCACGGATGATGCTAAGATACTGAACAACCATTGAAGATCTTACTCCTAACTTTAGCTTCTCCTAACAACGAGGTCCTTTGAGGCAACGGAGGAAGATACAGCATTCCCAAATCATGTTCAAACTCATTCGCTCGACTTTCACCTCATGACTATTAGACTGATGTTTAGGGCTAGCATTTTTCTAGCTGTACTATATGTTCAAGGGTGTTGTAGGTGAGATAAATAGGACTCGAGACGGGGCATCTTTCTCAACCTACACGCACGGATAACGCAAGATTAAAAATACGCTCAAGTTTTATAGATAGCTTCAAAAACTTCGGTTATTTACAATAACACCTTCACTGTGACACATACGCGAATCTTCGCGCTTACTGCCTATGCAATGGAACCTTACAAAGCGACGCAAAATACTGGCTCACCAATATTGGCGTGTTTGAGGTCTTTGAGCAACGACACCTCTCTGATGGCAGTGCAGGGAGCTCCCTCCTCGTGCTCTAGCCTGATCTCCTTCAACGCTACCAGTTTCTCCGTCAGCTGCGACTTGCCCTTGTAGACGGTTGCGTAGGTGCCCTGCGTCACGAGACAACATGATGCAGGCATCACCTACTTCAATGAATCCATGAAATGAATCTCTGTATAACAAGACAAAATGATACAGGCATCACCTACTTTAATGAATCGTTGTATGACGAGACAACATGATGCAGACATCACTTACTTCAATGAATCGATAAATGAATCCCTAATACTCAATTCTTTTAAATATTAATATTCAAGTACAATACTCCATCAATTCAATAATACAACTGACCTCCCCGAGCTTGTCAAGCTCGTCAACTAACTTCCCCGAGTTTGTCAATTAACTTCCGCGACCTCCTCGAGCTTGTGCACTGACCTCCCCGAGCTTGTCGAGTTTGGTGTAGGTTTCCATGCGGCCAAAGCCGAGTTCAGCAAGGGACTTGCGCCTGTTGACCCTGCTCAGGGGCAGGTCTGGGCTCAGCTCCGCCTTCTGCAGGAAGGCCTCGGGCACGCGCAGGTCCGCCGGCAGCGACAGCCGCTTGTTGATGTCCTGCAAATGGAGGGGTTACTTCGTGCGCTACTGAGACGACGGAATGGCAAAATTGAATTGGATACTTCATAGAAAAATTGAACTGGGCTACTTCATGCACTGCCGCAACGACGGAATGTGAGAAGAAAATTGAAGTTAGCTGTAAAGAAGGGGCAGAAATGTTACATACTTGAGATTACAGGAGGAGGAATACACAAAATTTGTTTCAATTTTGAATTTTATCAAAATGAATGCTCATTACACTCCGTCGTAACGAAACAGTGTCATCACGCCGGTCTCGTCATTGAACAGAAAATAGAAATTACACCCAATGAATCCAGCGAGTAAACACCGCACAAATGGGGAAGAAGTGCACAGAACGAAGTCAGCTTTCAGTACTTGACCGCAGCAGCACACTCGTGTGTTTACGAAATGAAGCAAGCTGTGATAAGGCAGAGTAGCTTGCATGCTAGCGCTCAACTGCCCATAGCGACCTCGCGTTTAGTCTTGCCTTGTGAGCGACGGTGAAAATGCGGAACATTCTGACGCTCGGTAATAGAAGAGAAGCACACTGTTCAGATGAGTGACAATCACTATAATTTCCTGGGTGTTATGCACACGGTAGAGTGAAACAAGAAAATTTGTTAAGCAAGTGCTCTTAGTCGAGCAGAAAACGAGTGAACAGCCCAAAAAAAAATTAAAGAATGCACCGATTAGAAAAGCTGGTCAAAGCATATATTTAGAACGAACGCCAAAGCATAGAAGTGGTATACACGCCTTAGCATGCGATGAGAGGAAGTGGTTGAATAAAAGAGTTGCGATGCCTTTTTTGTGTAAAGTTGTATTCGTTGTATCGGTAGGTTCCTGATTCGCCTGATCGATCCAGAAACATTGGCGAGGAAGAGGGTAAGCCACTATGTAAAAGGACAAACCACTCAAACCAGTTGGGTACTGAAATACAAGCGAACACGACAAACCTCTCATAAAAAAGTACAAGTATCACACTGTGAGACCAGAGTGAGCTGCTTTATGAATACTTTGATCACATTGCGTGTGCCCATGCTATCGTAGGATAACTTGTTTGCGCACAATTAGGATGAAACTTGAGATCAGTATAAGATACCAGCTCAGATGATTGGGAGTAAAGGCAAAACAATTGCCAGCAGAAAATAATCCTGCCTCTCACCAAGCCAAAATTCGAATTCCTACGAATAACATTTATGTAAATGAACAACACAGCTAGATTAAGAAATTAGGCTCGAGTTCATTGAAAAAAAACTATACTTAGCACATTGCTATAAATTTTAACAAATAATTTGACTGAGTTGACTTTCAAGGATTCGAGCTTTTGGATATCGAAGAATATACAAAGAAAAAACATCAAAATTAAAAGAGCGATTTACAATTCACAAAAATGGAAGTAAGCAAACTCCATTGATGAAATCGAAGTTAAATTAATTATTCAGATTAAAATAACCTTCATACTTCAAAACGAAATGAATCCGACCGATTTGGAACAAGTTCACGTGAACGACGACGACAATGCACACTAAATGAACGAACGACACGAGCCTCTAGATAAGACTAGAAAATAAGTTACTTCAAAACTTCCTAACCACGACAAAAGCGTTCCCAAGAAGAAGGCGTCATTTGGTATGGAATTAATGGTTACGGACATGATTATGTTTACTATAACAATTCGAGTGCTACCAGTACCACCCTCAGCCTTAAGGTTTACGGCTATGATTATGTGACATGACAATGTTAGCTACAAGAACTCGAGTGCCCCGAGTGCCCGCTCACCTCCTGCGTGAGCCTGCGCCGCTGTCGCTGTCGCATCTTGACGGCGGGCGTGACGTCGTCGCTGGTGGCGGAGGCCTCCTCGCTCTCACCGTCGCTGCCCATCCGCCCCCCATCTCCTCCGCCAGGGACCTCGTGCACCACGCCTGTCGGGACACCAAACGTTACTGCTGCATGCACACATACATAGCTCGGGTTGTGGCGTGCTCCAAGCTACAGCACATCACTGGCGCATACACACATAGCTCGAGTAATTTCCTTATTTTAACACATGTCATGATCCAACACATGATCCAACGTACGGGCACAGAAATGACGTTTTCTTATTTTATCATACATCTCAAGTCGTTGCATGGTCTTAAGTTTGAAATGATTTTTTCTTTGTCTCAGCCCCATATCTCAAGTCGCTGCAGCTCCAATGTTCAGGCACAGAAATAATGCTTTCTTATTTTAATGTGGTGTTGTTAGCGCAATGAGCAAGTACATCAATGCTATCAAGAGTAGATTAGAAGTTACTTCAAGTCTCCCTAAGCACAACAAAAAGTATTCCCAAGAGGAAGGCGCCATTCAGTTTGGAATTAAGGGAACATTCGTGCTATGGCTCTTTTAAGAAACAGTTTATCAAACACTACAAAAGCTTGAATATTAGGTGCTGATGAATATAGCAATGAACCAAAGAAGCAGGTCCGTATCAAAACAAAAACTATTCTATTTTAACAAAAAGAAAGCGTACCAAACCTTCAGCTCGGAATCTCGCATCGTCCCCCAATGAACGAGAATTACAACAGTGATATCATGTTCACATGGAATGTACACTCTAATGAACAGTTATCTACGAGATAAATTCTAGTTCTGTTCTGCGAAGAAACAAGTCGAACTCCTTCCGAACTGCCAGTATTGATAGAACAAATCAGACAGCACGCAAAAAGAATCCATACTGCAAAAAATTGCAGGAGTTACTCCTAACATACGCTCCAACCAAGTGAAATATTTTACGAAGTAAAAATAAATATAAATTAAAAAGTACCAAGGGAAAATAAATATAAGTTATAAATTACCAAGTGAAAAACTTAATTTTTTTAATTTTCCAAAAACAAGTTTTAAATGTGCGATTTCCAAAGAGGAGAAACATTTCCTGTACCTTATTACGTGATCGCGTAATAAGGTACAGCGAAGGCGGCACCTTGACATAATTCGGAGCTAAAAACGCGCCTCTCCCGAGACCAGCACGGAGCGCCAAGTTACGAGGCGTTCCGACGACACCATTATTCAAGGCCTACGAAATGTTGCCGTGAAGGCGGCAGCCCGCCTCCCTTGTGTGAGGGAAGGAAGGCCGTAAAGCTGCGCCACTTTGCATCTTGCAGGCACTGAGCGTAGTAATTTTCGCGAACTTAGAAATTATTTGCAATGTCACGCGAGAAAACACACCACGTAAAATGAAAGTCTGCATTGCAATAAAGCAATGTATCAATACCATATAGTAAAACGCCAGGTGTCTCCTTGAATTTATAAACAAACGAGTTTTTACTTTTTTTTGTGTATCATTTCTCCATGTTAAGACAATGGGAATATTGAACACAATAAATTGGTTGGTCCGTCTATCTGTGACGCCCATAAAGGACGCTTAATGACCGTATCTGTGATACGAGTTTCATCAGTGAACAAGTGCAAGAATATTTTAATCGCGGGTACTATTGGGAGAGAGAGATTTGTTTGTCATCACCATCTGCGAGATTTGTCTTAAGAAAATATCGAATCCCGTCATTTTTGACGGGTCATGTACACTAGCGAGTAATAAAAACTCTTCTTCGAGTCTGCAGTGAAACATCGGCTTGAGTTTCATTTTATTGGCGTGCCAATGTTTTATTATTAGAGTAAACTCAAAGAAGTAAAACTCATTGAGACAGGATTGAGCGATAGCAGTGATACAAAAACCATATCCTCTTATCATTGTAACACATGAAAGATGAGGAGAAGAGATTAGGCTTCTCAGGGGCGCTATCTCCCGAAAGAGCGAGGCACTCAAAAGTATAAGAATCAAGATGACTCAAAACTGCAATATGCAGGCAATGATTTCAGAAAAGTGAAACGTCCTGTGCTTAAAATCGCTTGAACGAATGTGAAAAGCAACGCATGAACAATGGTAATTGAGAATCAGCCAAAATTATCGCCATTAAGTTCAAACCTCGGGAGTCTTAGAACAAAACAAAAAATTCAAATTTATCAGAGAGCCTTCAGAAAACATTGTGCCTCCACAGAAGAAGCTCTTAAAAGGCTCTACTACACTGACATTTCGAACCCATAAGTGAACTGCTTGTTTCTAAGTCACAGATTAGATTAGATTATTAGTTAGTTTAAGCCTCCCTATCCGCTACAAGGGCGATCCAAAGAGAGGAAGGAGGAAGGCACCATTTAGTATGGAGTTAAGGGAACGTGGAATCTATGCAGAAAGGGCATAGAAACAGTAAGATGAGAAAGAAGTTTATGAAACAAGATCAAAGTTGAAGAAGAAAGTAGTAGGTGTTGAAAAAACAGGACAGCAGTGAACCGAAAAAAGATGGTCCGTAACAGAACAAAAACTTATTTTATTTCAACAAAAAGGAAGCCTACCTAACCTTTAGCTCGGGCCCTCACATAGTCCCCCTGGGAGCGCCAATTCCCATAGATACAATATTTGTATCCCCCTGAGGGGTCTAAGTCACAGAAATTTTACAATTATGAAGAAGACAACAATGGATGCGAGTGGTCATCTGAACATAAAATGTCAAGTTTGTACATACCAATCATTTGCACCATGAGTAAATGAGACTGCCTCGTAATCGTTTGGATGCATTCGCGGTATTTAGCCAATCCGATCCCCGTTACGATCGACTCGTCAGAAGAACTATTTTAATTAAATTAGGAGTACGTTGAGGACACTCAGAAACTCGTCAGTTTTAGAAGCTTACCAACCCGTTTCAAAGCTGTAGCAGATAGGGAATGACTAATCACAAAACCCCCGGTCTTGAAATCCAACACACCACGCAAACGAAACTGCCACTCATCTACCTTCCCGATCAGAACAAATAAGCGCCGACGTATCCAAAAAATTTTAATTGGCAAGTTAATTAGAATCCAGCATTCGTGTTTGATTAAATGGAGCAATTCGCGTAGTCATTTTTTAAGAGTGCGTTCTGTGACATGTAAAATTCAAGCAAATTATCAATAGCGAAGAAAGCGGCCTGAAACTGCGTGACCAGCGGCGAAGTGTTGGTGTTCAACACACGTGGTAATAGCAGTGCTGCCGCTACCCCGAGTTGAGGTTCAGCTAAGTGCAGTGACGAGGGCGCGACACGCAAGCAAGCAAGAGAACGAGCGCACAGGAGTGAACCTCAAGTGCAGTGAAAAATTAGCATGTGACTCAGACACGCCACATCTCTTCTATTAATACGGAGTTGTAGGACGAATGTCAAGAACGATTCGCCGCTTCCTGTAGCGTCGATCTGCGCCTTGTTAACAATGATTTACTAATTAATCATCAGTTATTTAGTACTAATAATATCAGTGACAAATTTAAATTTCTGTATTACTCGTGACGGTCGTTCAGTGTCACTACACCCTCGCGTATAACTTGAGTAATTTTATTTCTTCATATGCTTCTAAATCTTAAATAATTAGTGTATATTTCATGTCTTAATAATAACTTTTTTGTCGAACTCTTTTCTATTAGAAAATTTACACTAGGAACAGGAAAGCTATATTAGTGTAAAGAGAAAAAATACGTAACTTTAATGAAAACAAAACTCAAGTATAAAGAATGATAAGCAAGTACGTACGTCATACGAGTTCACGCAGAAAATACCTAGATTTAAAAATACCTTGGCTTTTAAAAATAAAAATACTTGGGCCATCGGTATAATAAAACAATCAAATCAACTACTCATCCCTCCACTCACTGCGTCCACACTGTGACAGTATTGAATCAGCCGAGGAGAATTATGTATAACATTTAACACACTACACCAAAAAGAAGCAAATGCTGCCTTGATATTTGTACTCTAGTTGATTAGTTCTCTGACAGTCCCCGCCGACGTACCCAAACAATTTTAATTGGCAATTTAATTAGAACCCAGCATTCGGGTTTAAATGGAGCAAGTCGCAAATACATTTTTTTATTTAGAGTGTGTTCTCGACGATACCTCACAATAGACACTTCTCGGAAGCTGCCCAGATAATACATCAACGTCAGGCAATCCTCATTATTTTATATAAATTGCTGGGGCAATCGACATTATTATACATCACTTGTTGGACAATCACTATTATTAATTTAGAGCATTTACGCATCTAAGAATTATTCAGCTCACATGCTGCCCTGGGCCCAGGACATAAAGTCAGGACGAGGTGACGGAAGAGTGACCACTAATTTTGCGAGCTCAAGACATGCACTAGCTCTGCCAAGAACAACACATCGAGACCTACATGGTACAACGGTTCGTCTGTCATTCAGTTCGGAGGTGCGACACTAACACTTGGCTGCTTGTAAAAGCATATGTAACAGGCCATGATGAACTGTAGCGTGGTTGTAGGCTGTCTCTTTTTAGCCATAGTTGAGTAAGAAAAATCGTGATCTAGTTACAAATACAAAGGTTAGACGCATCCGTTTCAATTCTAAGCGTTAGAAAGCACACAGAAATGAATTGAAATATTTCATGATGAACGAAGAAAAGTAAACCAGAGAGGAAGTATTTCACGTAAAAGTCCTCACAAATGCAGTATAGGTATGAAAGGTGACTTGAGAATCAAGCACATTCAGAGTTACGTAAAACATGCAAACTGTTTTCCAACTCCCCCTTTCTGTTATATAATTACGACTCAATTCTTTCGAGATGTGAAGATGCTAGTAGCCATAAATCGAATGTACAGTATCATATGGAAAATGCTGCCAGAATAGTTAATTTATTAGAGCAGGCATTCACAGACGATATCCATCTTACATTAACACAGATTGTTCAAAACCCTGCAATAACCTAGGAATTACATGAGACTTCTAACGTTAGGACATGAAGGTCGCGGAAAAGCACTTGCCACTGTTATGTACTTAGGTACAAACTGTGAAATTCCACCACCAAAAGAGTGAACGGCGGTTCGTGGACCTT
>JACJUY010005474.1:45464-59714 GCA_014220935.1 Platorchestia sp. MABIK | reverse complement strand
TTCACGCACACGGACGCTGCATCACACGTACATGAAAATGTGCGAACTTGACGTGGGTGCGGCCGGGTTGTGTGCCCGCAGCAGGCCGGGTTGTGTGCCCGCAGCAGGTTGGTGTGTGCCCGCAGCAGGCCGAGTTGTGTGCCCGCCGCAGGCCGGGTTGTGTGCCCGCCGCAGGCCGGGTTGTGTGCCCGCAGCAAGCCGGTGTGTGCCCTCAGCAGGCAGGGTTGTGTGCCCGCAGCAGGCCGGTGTGTGCCCTCAGCAGGCAGGGTTGTGTGCCCGCAGCAAGCCGGTGTGTGCCAGCAGCAGACACACGTCTGGTCACTTTGGTGACAGCCGCAGCTCACAGAGGATGCGTTGCTGCGCTTCAATTATTATAGGATGAAACAAAGGTGTATTGGTATGCTTGTGATAGCCTAGTTTTTTCTGTGTTCATGTGTGGTAGAATATTTGTTGTCGACTTGGAACTCAGCAACGCTTGTTTTTAAACTTAGGCCATTGTCAGACAATAACTGTAACGAATGATGGGATGAATATGATTGCCTAAGAATAATGTTAAATCAATATATGAATCCGGAGCAGCTTCATGTTTTAACAGTTCAGATCGAGGCTGATAAAAGAAATATTTGTTCACGTCGAACGGAGGACAAAACATCGAGTTAGGCCGATGTGAAAGATTTGCTTATGGTGTGGGGACCCTCAAAGCAGCTCGCACAGTTTGGAGCCGATGTAATGTTTGGGTTACTAAAGGCAAGGGTCAGTCAGGGTCATTCACATGTCTCACAAATCGAGATAGGAAAATGAAGAGAAAACTAGGTCTCTTTACCATATATTTTCCGATAGGAGTAGAATTAAGGCTAGACGCACACAAAAGTAGGACGCACACAAAAAAGTCCTCATTCAAAAGTCCTCTACAGGCTGCTGTAGGGCTACATACGAGGAAAGAGGTTAACCATTGGCTGAACAAAGGATAGTCATCCCTAGGTAGGAGTGGGGATGCGCTTTAAATTTTTTTTTTTTAATTGTAGCAGTTTTAGCTCAACCGCTGTAAAATATGGAGTACACAGCACATAGAGAGTTCAAATAAAAAATTCAGTTCGATCTAAGCAACAATCAAACCTTCAGTGAAGCACCATTCAATGTTCAGTAAGCTTGTTGCAATTGGTTTTGGCAAAAGAGTTGAGAAAATCAAGCATGAGAAAGGTACGTTGCATTCCTAGGTAGAGGTGAATGCGGCTCATAACTTACCCAATAGTTCTGTTTTAAATTACCAGAAAAATTTATATAAATTTTAAAATACATCGGGTTCAAGCATACTCTGCGCATATTTTCAATCGAGAAGGTACCATTTATAACGATCAAAATTGGTTGTAGAAAGTTCAGTCCCTGAAATTGGTCAGGGTGAGTTTAGACGAAATCATTTGAATGAATTTCATCTCGATTATGCTAAATTGCTGGAAAATTTATGTTTAGTGAATATATACATTTGCATGGAAATATTTCATAACCTGCACTCAGAAGCAATAAGGGAATAATAAATATAGTATAATCAAAAACTTAAGAACGAAGAAAATTACGATAAAATTTATCATCTTTACTAAGAAAACGTTCCTGAGTCCAGCTCCATCATTAGTTCAAAGGAAAAAAAAGAATTACGTATGAAATAAAAGATAAAGTACAATGAATTGTAGGTACTAAAAATATACCACGAGAGTAAAAATACAAAGTATGACATGGAAAAACAAAAACAAAATACAAAAGCACAAAAAGAATACACGTGAAACATAGGTATGAAATGAAGTAGGGCTGGTACTGACGAGGATTCTATTTTTTCACTATTTGCAGAGGGTACGAACTGTCCAGAATGTTCAAATCAGGGTTTCGTTTGAATAAATGTAAGGACTGTAAAATGATGAGGTCATACGGAATTAAAGCAGAGTCTAAAAATTTTAAATCGGCAGGAGATATAGGAACATTGCATTTTTCGGCATGATTTTGCACTGCAGAATGCGATGGGTGTGCTAGTTGATTCCCAGGACTGAAGCTCCAACCTCTATGGAAAAATATTTATGCTTTACTTCTTGAAAATCCTAATTATAAATAAAAGAGCAAAGAAATTCGTTTTTTTAAATCCAACATTCTTATTAAAACAGTCAAATACTAAAAGAACGACGTTTCGACCCGTAAGGTCATTTACTTCCCCATTTCAGCTAGTTTAGTTTGTACTTGTTGATTATGATGAGTATGATGCAACTCTTCCGTTTTTTCATCGTCTAACATTTTGCTTGAAATTTTACTGAATTTTTGATTTTCTACCTACGAAAGTTGAAGATGACCTTACGGGTCGAAACGTTCTTCTACCTAAATGTTCTGCCACTCTGATATAGAAATTGTGTGACGTCAAACCGACCTCCGAAATGTGCACTGCACACAACTGTAGAAGTACGAACACCAAAGAGGCTCGCATATCACTGGAAAGCGTATCTTTGTACCGAAAAAAGAAGCAATTTTGAAATTATGCAGCAGAGTAACATGTGAAGTAAAGTTATTTAAACATTTTGCGCACAACAATTTCAATTCATGCGACAGCTTATCAAACGGTGCCACATAATACGGAAATGAGCAGTAGAACCGGTCTCGACTGTTAACTTCGACAGCTTGTGACTTGGATTGTTTTACCAGAAGTTTTTTAATTTGCGAATTAATAAGACCGAGAGGAAACCCATTATCTGTAAAATATGATCGTAAGAATTCAAATTCACAATGCACGTATTTGAAAGTTGAACATACTTTGTAACTCTAGTTAATCAAAATTTGGAAATAACTGATTTTGCAATTTAATGAACATAAGCTGAAAAAACTACTACACAGAGCCTAATCCAGTAAAAGTGGGGTTGCGATACACAGATGTCTGGAACTGATCTTTATCCTTTGTCCTGAGACAGTCGAAAAAGACCAATGTTTCATTCTTTTCCACCTCCACTGTCAACTTAATTGATTTATGCTTAAGATTAGGGTTGTTCAAAAAACTGATCGACATGTGATGGATGGTTAAAAAGAACAAAGGTATCATCCATGTACCGATTGAAGAAAATAGGCTTAAAGTCAGAAGGACATTCATTTAGCCATTTAGTTTCATGAAAACACCTAAAGAAATTGGCGAGTGATGGGGCTAAAGGTACTCCCATTGCCAGGCCGTCAATTTGTTTGTAAAATTTCTCTTAAAAAAAAAGAAAGAGTGCATCACTGATAATAATAGCAAAGTTTTGAACACTTCACTAGTTAGGCCCACGAATTTCGACTTACCCTCCGTAAAAACCTGTTATAGATCAATATCAATAGTTTCTTGCAGGAGAAGATTAGTATAAAGTGATTCTACATCAAACGAAACCATAGTCATTAGCCATAAGCATTTTTAAAGTTTTGAGCCTTGTGAAATATTTTAATCGGTGTTCGTATAAACGACATTTCCCTCTTAAAATCCCTTGCAGCTAACAAATCGCTCATGATTTTCAAACCCCTTAAGGGTAACGATGTAATTTTAATTTATGGTCAAAGGTATCATGAAAGCATGCTCAATTTAATACCTGATTCTTCCAAATTCGTAGAGATTACAGAGTGAATAATAAAATAGGATTAAAACTTGAAAATGAAATGAATAATTTCTCATGCGGTGCAAAACAATCGACCAACTTAGATTCGAAAAATATTTCTAACTTGCATGTATCACATTCTTCCCCTGCTCTGCTGTACGGTTTACCGAAGATACATTAGTCCGATTTTGCTTCAAAATTTCAATTTAGGCCAATTGTTGCTGCTTACAATACTTCCAGTTACCAAGTGAGTAAACTTCTTGTCATAGACCTTGCTCATTTAACTACTAATGAGTACACAGTCGTCAATGCTTTCAAATTTAGTGAAAATATTAGAAAAATTCCGATCGTTAAAGATTTGACAATGGCTTCATTTGATGTAGAATCACTTTATCCTAATACCCAGTCAGAAAATTTTATCGTCTGACCGACGATAATTTACATCTGAATTTACTGGTAATTATCATGTTCTTCCTATAAACCGACGATACTTCGTCGGAATTAGCGTCGCAAATGTCTCATATTATCATCTAATTAACGGTAAATTACCCGTTTTTACCGTAAATTTTTGACGATGACCGACGATATTGACCAATTAATTACCGGTAGTTAAACGGTTAATATAGTCGGTCTACGTTCAAAACTTACGATAATTACTGGTCATTTAACGTCAAAAATGTCTACTCTAACCACAATATTCCGGAAGATTCATAAGCAGTGCAACGATTTTTCCCAAAAATTGCGAATTGCTTCCAAAAACATTAAGCCACATCTCGTGAAACGCATCTGTCCAGTTACCGTGAATTTGAAGACTTCAGAAAAATTATCGAAATTTTTATTCAAATTCAAATTTGCTTAATACTGTATATATTTCATCAAGTTTCTTACAAATTGCGATAATTGAACAGATTACAGGGTGAGGCCTATTGTAACAAGTAACAATGCATTATAGCTGCGATGCAGATGAATGCTACAGTAAGAGGGCGCAAATTGTTATCTTCATCGGAGAACACGAGACTATTACGGAAAGTCTCACAGTACAATATAGTCATTTCAAATCGCCACTGATTTATAAATAGGTTAAAACATTACAGATGTTCAATAAACATACTTATTTCAATTTCAACAGCCGACATTTGCCTTTTGAAATAAATTCTTACAAAAATATCTTCGGCACGCAAAGAATTCCATCACAGATTGTTTGTAAGACTCATCACTGCAAACACTACGTTTATAACATTCATTTAAATTTAACTACCACCACAAAAGGACTCATCAAGTAACCGATTACTAAGAAAATTTTACCAATTTTAAATTCAATTTGCACACTTCCATTCTTAGACATCAAATATCTACAATTACCAACCCTCTCAACCACTACACATCTTCGTCCTTTAATTGGGATGAGGAGACGACAGCTAGGGCCCGCACAAATGCTTTCGAGTCGCAAGTAACAGTGGGCGGAATTATCCTTCACAGCTATACCTCTTCAGAAGAAGTTACCCTCCACCACCCGCTTCCATGCGGCTCCGACGTTTGTACTCTCTATAGGATTCTTAATTTGGAAGACATTCACATCATAAACTAATGAACTCAAGTTTTTAAAATGGATTTTTTCATAAAACTGGTGCTATTAGGCACAGAAATTTTTGGAATGCCGAAACCTCCTTTTCGATTGAACGAAAATAAAATCCGCAGAAAAAATACAACATACACTGAATTCTCTTTGGAACCAAAAATAGATTAACAGATGCCACATCAAATTAGTACGATCAGTAAGTACTAGTATCGAATGAGTTCATTAATTCGTGGATGAAAATATTGTTTTGACATCCGCTTTTTTGACATTCCAGCCACTGAAGTGTTCGTAATGCCGATACCTCATGTTCAATAAAACAAAAATAAAATCCAAAGAAACAAGCGAAATCCAGTGGGGTCCTTCTTGGTACCAGAAATAGATGAACAGATCCGACATCAAGTTAGTACGATCAGTAAAGACTAGTTTCAAGATTAGATTAGATAATAATTTAGGCCTCCCTAACCTCCACAAACAAAAGCGTATCGAAGAGAGGAAATAGGAAGGCACCATTTAGTATGGATAAAAGGGAATGCGGAATCTATGTAGAAGGGGTATAGAAACAGTAAGCTAAGAAAGAAGTTCATGAAACAAAATAAAAGTTGAGGAAGAAAATAGTAGGTGCTGAAAAGCAAGACAGCAGTGAACCGAAAAAAATCGTTCAAAACACAGCAAAAATCATTTTATTTCAACAAAAAGCAGGCCCACCTAACTCTCAGCTCGGGCCCTCACATCTTCCTCCTGGGAGCGCTAATTCCCATAGATACAATAATTGTACCCACCTGAGGAAACGACTAGTTCCAAATGAACGCTTCAATTCGTAGATGAAAATGTTATTTCGACATCGGTTTTTTGACATTCCAGCCACAGAAAATTTTGTAATGCCGATAATATCTCATGTTTTTAACTTGCAAACTATTCCACGGAGGCCGGCACAAGAACATCAACGTATTCGTGAAGAATTCAAGAATTACAGAAATAAGTTACACAAATTATATCCAAGTCCTATCACGAGTCATCTTGTGTAAATGATAGCATAACAGCGAAAATAATGTGTTACGATTGTTAACAGGTACGTACTTCTGAATTCAATGGAAAATTATTTCAGCAACATTATTTCAAAATCGGCCACCTAGAAGCTATAATACTTCATAACGAAATCATATTTACAGGCACAATAAGTACAATTAGACTGACGCCTTGCTTTTAATAAATCTATCGATGTTAAAACTTGAGCCCTCGCTCCTTCTCTAGATCGGGGGAAACTTTTTGGTTTGGGATTAGGCATGAAAACATGACGGCAGAACAACTGAGATATACACCCTACTTTTAAGACAACCAATTATGCACTGCCAAGTCAGTCGCAGTGTTGCCAACTCTATAGCGCAGCAAGGAGCTAGATTTCAAACAGAAATCCGCTAAAATCCGTTAGATAATTGTGTTGAATGATGCATTTTATTTTGACAGTAAAATACAACAAATAATAAGTCAGCATAGCACGTTAAAGATATTAAAGAGTGACTTGCAAGTATGGACTAAATTGATTTAACAAAAAAGTGTTTCTTCATCGGCGTTTGAGCGTGGCAATGCTAATAAATTCATTGCTATGGAAGAAACGTGATTGAATGGATTGTTGCCTGCAGCATTTTTAGATTCAGTTACTTCTACCTAAAGTTCTGTCGTGGATTCAATATTCTTCTACTGTAACAAGCTCAGTTTGTTTCATGCTACTTCAATGCTTTTCATTTTTTTTTTCTATGTATGTTTTGGCAGAATAAGGCGCTTGCTTTTTAGCAGATTGAGGGAATCAATTTTGGGTTTCTTTAACAATAAAATCTACATTTCTGAGCGGGGCTTCTGCTCAAGCATTAGATACTGACCATTGAATAAGCACCGGACAGACTTGTGTGGAAACACAAGTCCTTTCTCAATGATTTGCTGAAATATCACACCAAGTAACTTAATATCTGATGTATCAGTGCTTTCAGCAATTAGTATGTTCAACTTTTCTGAGATATTTCAGCACACAGTTTACTGACAAAATGAAGTACAAGAACATTCACAAAAATTTCCAGGCACTTCGTGAAATGAAGTTTGATGCCCTGTGCTGTTTTACAGTCCGTAAATGAACTACAACACACTCACGAAAGATGATCAACAATTGCGGATGCACTATATTCTGTGATTTGCAAATATAATTTACCCTCTGCTACACTCTGCAGCGTCTTTATCAAAAGCTGTGATTTTTGGCTGACGGACACTCCCGGCAACATGCGAAAAATTGATCGTGTTTTTGGCTCACATCATGTTTTTTTAACGCACACAATTTTGCGTTTATGGTACATTTACAATAGTCCCAATATGCCTTTGCATTGTCAGCATGGTAAGGCAGTAGCCAGCCTCTAAGTTCAGGAAAAGACTTCCAACTTCATCGAAAGTATTGCGTGTACTGATTAAGCATGATAAGTG
Organism: Platorchestia sp. MABIK; assembly: GCA_014220935.1. Lineage (NCBI taxonomy): Eukaryota > Metazoa > Arthropoda > Malacostraca > Amphipoda > Talitridae > Platorchestia > Platorchestia sp. MABIK. The sequence continues at coordinate 52,079 of JACJUY010005474.1, read as the reverse complement.
ATTACGCCACACTTTCTAACACACGCTACTCACCGCAACCAACCCATGACTGGCTGCCGCTGACATGGAATGATGTGTCGCCGAAAAAAACGTTACATGTACTGAACTTGACCGCTAGAAATAATATTATTAGTTCGCCACTTTTTTTTCTATAATTATAAATGATTGCGCCTTCAATATGAGAGTAGGTAAATTATAGCCAAACCGTACATCAGATACTCTAGATTTTCCGCAAGGAGCTAGATCGTGATTTTTAGGAGCTAGATGGAATCTCAATACTCTAGAACTAGCCGAAAGTCCGCTAAATTGGCAAAACTGGTCACTCGCCCATGAGTTTTTCCAGCATGAACGTTGGCAGCGACGACACGCATGGGGAACGGGTGAGAGGCATTAGATCGGGGGTTTTAGGTTTTTTTGATGAGGCGGGGAGGGAGAAAGGGCGTTGTCCCGAGGAAAGCACCCTCTGTCTAAACCCAACTTAAGGGAGGAGCATCATGACTTGATGTCGACGAAGCTAGCAAATAAGGCGACTGAGAGGCGGTCAAAGTAAGCGATGAACAAGCAAGTAGACTTTGAGAAAGTGTACTGGTTTCATCCGGCCACTTTTCTGATTCAATCCATCGTCTCTGAGCCAGCCCAATCGTTGCAACGATGCAGGACCCCTTGGATGGCTGACGCCTTCAGTTTCTTATCTTCATCCTACTCGACTGCAGCTAAAGCATCTGATAAATTGAAATACATTTGTAAATATTAATTGTGCAAATGGAAACAAAATAAAATAAATAAATTACCATTTGCCGAATGACTGCGTTCGGAGCAAGCGAGGCTAGCTCTACTTGTGATCGCAACATTTGGCCCATCTGGCTTTGGCTGCAATCAGAGAATAAGTCGATTACCCTAACCCTTATTACAACACTTGATATCGGTAACCTATCGGTCAGCTGGGCGTTGAGTTATTGATAATTAATTTTGATAGGAAACTTTGAACCCATTTGGCTTCAAAATTTGAATCAAATGATGTTCTGTGGATAAACAAACTGACATTAAAACGTAACATTGAGGACTGACTTCCATGCTATGCTAAAATATCTTGAAGAATAACCAATTCTTGAACGAAAAAACTGATTAGTCATAATAGCATTGAATCATCGATTCTGCCCACTGCAATGCTAATACGATTCCAAACATTGTAACCGATTTGCCAGTTTTTGTTACAAACAATTTCTATCAATAAATCCGTTTATTTGCATCAATATGACGAAAGATAATTATTAGTTAGCTTAAGCCTTCCTTTCTACAGAAAAATAAATGCGATCCAAAGAGAGGAAGGAGGAAGGCACTATTTAGTGTGAAGTTAAGGGAACGCGTAATCAATGCCGCAGGAGCATAGAAACGATAAGTTGAGTAATCAGTTCCTGAAGGAAGATCGAAGTTCAAGAAGAAAGTGGTAGGTGCTGAACAACAGGACAGCAGTAAACCGAGAAAAGGTCCTTAACATAACAAAAGCATTATAGTTCAACAAACGGAACGACTAACTAGCTCTTAGCTCAGGCCCTCACATTTTCTCCCTGGGAGAGCTAATTCCCAAAGATCCAGTAGTCGTTTTATCCAGTAGCCCCCCCTCCCCCCCTCCCCCCCCCTCCCCCGAAGGGGTATTACTATAAAGGAATGCTATTTAAGATAATAATTAAATAACACGTTAGTTTGAGACTCCGCAACAGCTAAAAAGAGCGTTTCGATGAGAGGAAGGCGGGAAGCACCATTTAGTATGGAGATAAGGGAACGCGGAATCTATGCAGAAGGGACATGGAAACAGTGAGTTGAGAAAGAAGTTCATGAAACAAGATAAAAGTTGAAGAAGACAGTGATAGGTGCAGGAAAACATGACAGCAACGAATCGAAAACTGGTGGTCCTAAACATAACAAGAACATTCTATTCCAACAAAAGGCTCGGGCCCTCACACATTTTCCCCCAAGGGAGTGCTAATTCTCATAAATACAATAGTTGTATCCCCCCGAGGGGAGAGATATTAGTTAATGATCGAAAAGAACTGTATGAGCTTCCACGAACCTTAAATTAACTGACAGGTGGAATGCTCCTTGAAAGAGATTTTCGTCCGTTCATGAGTTTGTCCTAACCCAGAGTAGGACATTTCCAAGGCCACAAAACTGTCATGATGAGCTGGTGACGTGCAGACTGACTCCCACACATCGTTGAGGCTTCGTCATCTATAAATTTAACATAAAATGTAATTGTGAGTGAAAATCGAAATGAAATTCGCACCCCATTCTAGGAACTGCCTAATTGCAAAGAGAATGAATAACACTGAATAGTGAATGCCCAGGATATTTAGACATCTGAGTACGATCGAGATTCATGCCGCTTTTACCTCCGCAGGAAAGTTTTCATGGAGTGTTATATTTTAAATAAACAGTGGATAGGCCAGTCAGTCCTGCCTTTGTGCAATAATTCCTAGCCTCGGAGGGTAGGTACTGCAAAGAGAGCCATCAGAGCGTAATATGTGTTATTCATTCTGGTAACGAAAAGTTTAAGGTGTGCAATCACTGACCAACGTTACATTTTCACAGTATTTTTCAATAACTTTATCCATGTTGCCTACTGAATGCAATTGGAAACTGGTATCTTTGATGTCATTTCTGTAATTAATTTTTATGTCTATCTTTAATCATATACAAAATCAGAATTTCGAAATTTATTCCCCACACAATATTCCTGGAAAGTTATTTCTGGTAATAAATGTACAGTGTTATATGTTTCTCAATAGAAGGAAATTCATTTTAAAATTTTATATTTTCACAGAAACATCAAAACTATTCAAACAAACATTACGCAGGGTGTCTCCTGATGTTTCATTTTCAAATTTTACTACTTTTTAAGATCTTCAACAGCAGAAAATGACTTCCTAATTTTACATAATGTAATGGGTTCGCGTCTTTCCCTTCGATTTCACATCATTGTAATGGACGTTCACCTTCGCCTCCATCGTAATAGATCGCGTGTTTTATTATTCGCTGGTGTATGATCTTTCATATCGTTTTAATCGTCGTGACATATATATATTCGCCACATTTATTATATTTTCTACCTTTTATTAATCATGATACAGTATAATTAGAGCTGCCACCAGCCCTCTTTGGGCAAATAATATTTTCTATTTGATTAATATTATTTTCAAATAATTCAAATAATATGTTTTCAGATTCTTCGGTAACGTGTTTTGCGGTAATTATTTTTAAAGCTTTAACATTCATTTCTTACGAACAATCGTCTCTTATTTCTCTCCTTACTCATCTCACTACAAAGGGTAAATAAAAAGGCCACTCTAAATGAAACGGGAAATTATATGAGCTATCAATTAAATGACAGAATACGCATCCTACATACTTAGAAGTTTGAATGAGGAGCCTAGATTGGTAAACGAGGGAAACTCATCTCATCGGGTAGACGTTGACAGGCCGGTCTCTCACAGCAGGTCCACGGTTTCAGCGTCATGGCTGACAGGTAACGGTTGAGGTTACGCTAGGCGGCAGCAATATGATCACTTTTGTATAGCGAAGGTATGCTAACGTTTGATATATATATTGCTGAGGACGCGAATATAGTGATATTTAACTCGGCGTAATAAGTTTATCTTTACCAGTGTATCTTCAGTATTTATTTTAATAGCAAGAGGTACCCTCAGTCCCGGCCGAACCGAGGCCGTCAAACGTTCACCGCCGCATTTGTTTCTCGTATCGCTGCCCCTGCCTTACTGACGCCTGCCTGCGTCCCTTGAGGGCAACCCTCTCGATCGACGCTCCCCTCTGAGATGCTAGTTAGTAATTTTGATATTGACGTTCTAGGATATAAATAGGAGCTACTTCCTAAACAATTCAAACACATGGATAATTAATTCTATAAATATAGTTATACTAAAATCCCCATTTAGAATACAGAACATCAAGAAATATATAACATGGAATCGTACGTCGAAGTTCTTGGCAATTTTCTGTTGGCGTTACCTCCGCGTCATGACGACGTCCGATGTCCGTCCTGTCGAGGCGATTTTTCTAGAAGGTATGTGATGATATTCTCGCAGACTCAGTCTTATAAAAGATCTTTTGGAACTTTTATGGATTGCAATGCTGGCCAGTCATCTCCTCCAGTTCTTAGCGTTGTTTCCTTTTTTCTTTGGTCGTAGACCATATACAGTTATACTGAAGAGTATAACATAATGAATGTTGTTCAAATGTCCAGGATGTAAGAAACCATCCTATAATAAGTAGTTTGAGTCAATAATACACGCCTTAGCATGGGTTCAAAAAAATTTCATGGTGAATGATACATAAAATACTAAATTAAAAACTTATCACTATTTGAAGCATACAACGCATAAATGCAAAAATGACCCTAATTTTTATGTACCCTCGCTCAGATTAGATTATTAGATTATTAGTAAGTTAAGCTTCCCTATCCTCAACAAATGAGATCCAAAGAGAGGAAGGATAAGACACCATTTAGTATGGAGTTAAGGGAACGTGGAATTTATGCAGGAAGGGCATAGAAACAGTAAGATGAGAAAGAAGTTCATGAAACAAGATTTATCAAGTTGAAGAAGAAAATAGTAGGTGTTGAAAAAACAGGACAGCAGTGAACCGAAAAATAGTCTGTCCGTAACAAAACAAAAACCTATGTTATTTTAACAAAAAGAAAGCCTACCTAACCTTTAGCTCGGGCCCTCACATTGTCCCCCCGGGAGCGCTAAGTACCCTCTCCCAAACGGACCCCAGCAAGTGTTTGGCAACGACCTTATCTTAACATCTTTCAACAATGAGAGCAACAGCTCATTATATGCAAAAAATAAACTGACTGGAAACTAATAGACACCGCGATATTGTCCAATCCCCTAATAGGAATAGTTCCCATAAACTGCAGCAAACATCTGATTCTGGGAGAAATGAATTTTTGAAAATCTTCAAACTCTATTTACATTTGTACTTTACTCTTACTTCTCAGTAAATTATCCCACTTCACAATTTTTTTTACAATCCTAACAGGTAGAGTTGACTCCTGAGGCAAATTTCACTACTCCTTGCTTCCATTTTTGCATCTTTTAAAATTTTTCCTCTTTTCACCACTGAACTACCTAGTAGACACCCTGGTATGCGAATGAAAAAAATGTCCAATGAGCAACATAAAGCATTAGTACTGAATCATATATATAAGATACTTCACATTTCATCAAGACAGGTTTTAGTATACCTGAAGGCTTCATTGAAATTCAGCAAAGGCTGCATTGGAGGAATTTCATGAAAAGAACTTTAGTCTCTAGCTTCAGACACAAGCAAATCTAGATGGATTTCACTCACTGAGCTTCAAAGTTTTATGGATTGACTCTGTGCTGTTATGAATTTAAGTTTCACATACTGAATTTTGACTGTTAAATGAAACAGATTTACTGAACAAGTCTAAGCGTTTATCAGGAAGTGACAAAGAATTAAAAGAAACTAAGAGATGTTCCCTTCATTTGCATTTTTGGATAATTCTGAAATTATTTAATCATTAACACATGGTTTGGAGACAGTACCAAGTACATCAGGGCAAGTGTGAAAAACTAGGTTTTTTCTTTTCCAACTTTTCGACGTTACAAAATCTTTCCAGAACATCACGGTAAAAACAGTAGTATGAAATTCACTGAACATATTTTAATTGATCCACTGTCAATAGTAGTAAAACTCACTAACTCTGTAGTCAATAAAAAGCAATTTTTGATGTACAAACATCATCTTCAGGTTGAATATATACATTAAAAAATTTCCAGTCACATTGATAAAATGTATATTTAATACGCAAAGCTACATCAGATAGAGTGATAATTTTGCAAATGACAGCACTAGAAAATGATGAGAAGCAAAATTTTCACCACAGCAATAAGTACTGGAGAAACTACATCATTTTACCATTAATTTAACAAACTCAATTTTTATCTAAAAAAGCTCAAATTCAATTTAACAAAGCTCAAATTCAATTTAACAAAGCTCAAATTCAATTTAACAAAGCTCAAATTCAATTTAACAAAGCTCAAATTCAATTTAACAAAGCTCAAATTCAATTTAACAAAGCTCAAATTCAATTCAACGAAGCTCAAATTCAATTCAACAAAGCTCAAATTCAATTCAACAAAGCTCAAATTCAATTCAACAAAGCTCAAATTCAATTTAACAAAGCTCAAATTCAATTCAACAAAGCTCAAATTCAATTTAACAAAGCTCAAATTCAATTCAACAAAGCTCAAATTCAATTCAACAAAGCTCAAATTCAATTTAAAAAACCTCAAATTCAATTTAACAAAGCTCAAATTCAATTTAACAAAGCTCAAATTCAATTTAACAAAGCTCAAATTAAATTTAACAGAGCTCTACTTCTACATAACAGCTCAACTTCAATATAACAAAGGTAACTTCAATTTAACAATGCTCAACTTCAATTTGACAAAGCTCAACTTCAATTTAACAAAGCTCAACTTCAATTTGACAAAGCTCAACTTCAATTTAACAAAGCTCAACTTCAATTTAACAAAGCTCAACTTCAATTTAACAAAGCTCAACTTCAAT
>JACJUY010005474.1:23076-45430 GCA_014220935.1 Platorchestia sp. MABIK | reverse complement strand
AAGCTCAACTTTAATTTAACAAAGCTCAACTTTAATTTAACAAAGCTCAACTTTAATTTAACAAAGCTCAACTTTAATTTAACAAAGCTCAACTTTAATTTAACAAAGCTCAACTTCAATTTAACAAAGCTCAACTTCAATTTAACAAAGCTCAACTTCAATTTAACAAAGCTCAACTTCAATTTAACAAAGCTCAACTTCAATTTAACAAACCTCAACTTCAATTTACCAAACCTCGACTTCAATTTACCAAACCTCGACTTCAATTTAACAAACCTAAAGTTCAATTTAACAAACCTCAACTTCAATTTAACAAACATCAACTTCAATTTAACAAACATCAACTTCAATTTAACAAACATCAACTTCAATTCAAAAAACCCTAAGTTCAATCCAAAAACCTCAAGTTCAATTCAAAAACCTCAAGTTCAATTCAAAAAACCTCAAGTTCAATTCAAAAAACTTCAAGATCAATTTAAAAAAACATCAAGATCAATTTAAAAAAACTCAAGTTCAATGTAAGAAAACCTCAAGTTTAATGTAAAAAAGCTCAAGTTTAATTAAAAAAAGGTCAAGTTTGATTTTAAAATGCTCAATTTCAATTTTAAAACGCTGAAGTTCAGTGTAAAAAATGTTGAATTTAATGGAAAAAAGGTCAATTTCAACGTGAAAAGCGCAAAATTCAATGTGAAAAAGCTCTAGTTCAATGTGAAAAAGCTCAAGTTTAATGTGAAAAAGCTCAAGTTCGATGTGAAAAAGCTCAACTTTGATGCAAAAATGCTCAAGTTTGATTTAAAAATGCTCAAGTTTGATTTAAAAATGCTCAAGTTTGATTTAAAAATGCTCAAGTTTGATTTAAAAATGCTCAAGTTGGATTTAAAAATGCTCAAGTTAACTTAAAAAATCTCATGTTCAATTTTAAAATACATCAAGATCAATTGAAAAAAGCCCAAATTCAATTTAAAGCACTCAATTTTGAAATAAAAAAGGCCAAATTCAATTAAAAAAGGTCAAGTTCAATTTAAAAAAGGCCAAATTCAATTTAAAAAAGGTCAAGTTCAATTTAAAAAAGGTCAAGTTCAATTTAAAAAAGGTCAAGTTCAATTTAAAAAAGATCAAATTCAATTTAAAAAAGGTCAAGTTTAATTCAAAAAGGCTCAAGTTTAATTTAAAAATGCTCAAGTTTTATTTATAAAAGGTCAATTCCATGGGTATAGGTAAACAATTTTAGAAACGTAAGCTTTTCAAAATTCAACTTGACCTGTTTTAAAACATACTTGACAATTTTAAAATTAAGCTTGATCTGTTTTGAATGAAACTTGAGTTTTTTTAAATTGAACTTGAGCTTTTTAAAAGTAAAATAAGAAGGTGTGTGTAACACTATTGGGCTAGGTGTAATCCTAAAAATATGTTAATACTGTTACCTAATCTTACTACAGTAGTACATATTGTTGTGGTACAAATTTAGTTTTTAATCATTTCCTTGTGCTGTCATTTCCAACATTATAACTTTGTCTGATGTAGCTTTGAGTATTAGATTTGCATTTTATCAGTAGTGACTGAAAATTTTTTTCCGAACAATTTTTGCCTGAACAGGATGTTCGTACATCGAAACGTCGCTTTTTATAGACGACAGAGTTAGAGAATTTTTGAACAATTGACATTGTTTCATGAAAATATGTTAACACATGAAGAACTGGAATGATTTGGTAAAGTTGAAAATTATGACAAACTAATTCAAATATGTCATTAGATTGAGAACAATCTTCTGAATTAATAATGCTCATCACATTCCTCTAATGCTTCTATTGCACGAGCAATCCAGAACATAATTTGAGCTTCTGCAAAGACAGTGTAGATAGGTAGTGGCATGTTAGGAAAGGCATATCAGAGAGTAACTGTCAGTAGAAATAAGTTGGAGTGGGTGTGAGAAAATATTAAATTTAATTTTTCCCCAAAGATATTGCTGGTGTCCATTAAAAGTTTGATTCAGAAATACACCACACCTCATCTCTAAAAACACAGCTGAAGTGACTCAGAATAGAATTTGTAATGTCAACACGTATGTTCAAACAAGATCTTAACAACTTCATCATTTTTGACTATTTTATGCTGTTGGAAACTGCTCTCTTTTATGCCTTATCTGTAATAACTTTTTGTGTCTAAAAATACAATACTAATATGCATGTACAAATAATTTTCACAATCAAATATACTACTACAAATTAATTCTCTGTAGTGATTACACAAGGTTATACTTTCCACCAGAAGGAGAGTCACTTTGAAATTTACATTTAAACTCACACTAATCCAAATAATTATTATACCAACATCATGAAAGTTGAATGATACAATGAGATACATTACCTTAGTATTCAATGAGTGAGCATTGAATGCTTCACGTTTCATCAAGATAGACCTTCCAGAGCTTAGCTTAGGCTATTACGCATAGTTATTAATAATTTTTCCCACTCAGAAAAACAATTTGCACCATCACAAACACAAACAAAATTGGCAGTAGTAAGTTACCAAAAATTTCCAGAGAGAAACTATCAGCACAAATGAATCTGAGGGTAAAAAAATTTCTTTCAAACTAAATTTTGCTCAAACCATGATTTTGCTGGCATGAATCAGCAGCTTGATTCAGTAATACACCCATTTTTATCCATACTATTTTAAGAAACGCAGCAGAAGTAAATCATAAGAGTAATTTTAATCTTACCAAACAACTTACATAACTTCTTTATGCCTTGATCCTTGTTTATTATAGTAGAGTAACTTGAATGGTAACTTTGATGTGTGTACAGAAACGCACATATGAAAAGCAATTGTTTCTTGTGAATGCACAGGGAATAATTTTGAAATCTCACGTTACCAGTAAAACACATCAAAATAACTTTAAATACCAACATGAAGGAAATTAGATCTTGGTCCACATATTATTAGCTATGAAACAATTTAAACGTTTAAACCTTAATACTTTGAACCTATCTAAACAGTGAACAGCACCAATGCTCAAACTTGGACCACCGCAATGAATAACAGCGAGCAATGTTGTACCTTGACATTACGTTAAGCTCAAATGCAAGTTCAAGTTCCCAAAGGTTCCAATGATTTTTCTATGTTGATCAACTACTCGTAATTTAAAAACATTTCATTAATAAAAGCTGTGAATTTATAGAGGTATGCTTTGAATTTTTCTGAGATGTTCGTTTTTAATAACTTCACGTAAAATTATTTTATTAGAAAATAGGTCATTAAGGTTTGGGATTGTTACAAATACGAACGTGATAAACAATTGTACTCTCGCATTCTAACTCTTTTAAAACGAGAAAAATTGCAAAGCCTGAGTTATAAAATGAGTAGAGCCTGATATACATTTAGTTTACTGGAATCAAAATCTAATAGTGCATGAATGAGATATTTAGTATGAATGTTCATATTTTATGTATCTGCCATTATGACCCTGCATTTTTTAACTTCACAGTTTCACTTTTAATATAAAGTACAAAGAGGTAAAATTAAAACATTTGAAATTAAAGTTAAAACATTTGAAGCATTAGTTAAAGGATTTGAACTTCATATTAAAATGTATAAAATTTGAATGTATAAATATCGAAAAATTATTTGTGAAAATCCAATTGAAATGTCTAAGCTTCGAATTAAAGTTTTCACTTGCACAATAAAAGAGCTAAAGCTCAAATTACATAATGTGAAGGTTACGTAAACTAATTCATGTAATTTCATTTGACCCCGAGTAGGACATAACAAACTTTTATCTGACTTGTCTATGATTAAACTTAGACATGGGCTATATATCGTTGCCGTTAATATCAAATTATGAAGTATAGTCTGAAAAACAACCGTAGTTTCACCGTTGTATTTCTACCGTAGGCATAACAGTCAGAAATCGACGGTAAATTACGGTCATCGTCGGCGGGCATTTTTAGCGTCTAAAATTACCGTTGATCACCGGTAACAAATATACCGTCGGAATACTTCGATAAAAGATGAAAACTGATCATAATTACCGTTTCGCCGACGATAAAATTCGGACTGAGTATCCCTCTGCAAGAAACTATTGATGTTTGTCTAAAACAGGTATTTTCGGAGGGCAAGTCGAAATTCATGGGTCTAACTATGTAGTAAAGTGTTCAAAACTTTCCTATTTTATCAGTGATGCACTCCTTCTTTATCTTTGCAGGAAAATTTTACAAACAAATAGACGGCCTGGCAATGGGACTTCTTTAAGCCCCATCACTCGCCAATATCATTATGTGTTTTTATGAAACTGAATGGTTAAAGGAATGGTCTTCTTACTTCAACAGGTTGACTTCGTATTGGGACAAATGTATACCACTAGGTTAATTGCTCATTTACGTATCAATGTAAAGGAATAACATTTCGACCATTTCGATACCTTTTATAAAAATGAATTCTATCGTACGCGGTAAATATTATTGTGTACTTATATTTTGTAAATTTCTTTTATAGGATGAAAACTCATTCGAGCAATAAAGTTGATTTTCCAATTCTGTATCTTACAACCTAACCAAATCAACCGTTAAAATCTACGGAAACGTAGTCAACGTGTTAAGCCTGTGTTCTACAAATGGTACATGGACGATACCTTTGTTCTTTTTTGTTGTCCATCACATGCCGACAAGTTTTTGAACTACCTTAATCTTAAGCATGAATGAATTAAATTCACAGTGGAGATGGAAAAGAATGACACATCGGCCTTTTCAGACTATCAGACATCTGTGCATTGCAAGCCCATTTTCACTGGTTTAGGATTCAGTTTTTCCGGTTTTTGTTCAATTAATTTCAAAACAAATTGTATTCAAACTTTGATTGAAAGGGGTTACAAAGTATGTTCAACTTTCAAATACGTGCATTGTGAATTTGAATTCTAACGATCTTATTTTCCAGCTAATGAATTTCCGCTGGGTCTTATTAATACGTAAATTAAAAAAATTCTGGCCAAACAATACAAGTCCCAAGCTGTCGAAGTTGACAGTAAAGACCGGTTGTACTGTTCATTTCCGTATTTTGGGGCACCGTTTGATGAGCTGTCGCGGGAATTGAAGTTATTGTGCGCAAAATATTTCCATAACATTTCCTTACATGTCACTTTGCTGAATAATTTCTAAATTTGCTTCTTTTTTCCGGTACAAAGATACGCTTCACAGTGATAAGCGAGCCTCTTTGGTGTACGTACTTCTATAGTTGTGTGCAGTGCACATCTTCGTACGTCAGTATGACGTGACGAAATTTCTACATCAGAGTGGCAGATCATAGAGGAAGAAGCTTCCATACTGGGAATCAACTAGCACACCCATCGCATTCTGCAGTGCAAAGTCATGCCGAAAAATGCAATGTTCCTATATCTCCTGTCGATTTCAAAATTTTAGACTCTGCTTCAACCCCGTACATGACTTCAGAATTTTAGAGTCCTTCAAACGAAACCCTGATCTGAACAATATGGACAGTTCGTACCCGTTGCAAATAGTGAATAGGTAGAATCCTCGTCTGGACTAGCCCAATTTTCATTCATGCTTATGTTTCACGTGTATTCTTTTAGTGCTTGGAATGGGTTAGCAGTGGTCGTGAAAAAATTGGTTGAAAAAGTTGCTTTCTTTAAAAATTTCAATAATAATTCTACATATCGCTTCCAGAGTTCAAATCGAGATAATTTCGAAATAAACTGTGCAGAGTGGGCGTCTGAAGAAAAACATTTTCTTACTTTTTGGTGTAAAGAAGGCAATCATTGCGCACTGTGTTATTTCAATAATTGTTTTCTTACGAATTAACGTTTTAATGTGCTAAAATATGTTGTGTGAAAGTATGCCCTATTCTAATTTCACATTTCAAAAGCTGATGTTCTTATTGTACGAGATAGTAAGTTGGCCAGCCAGTGTAATTAATTATTGTGGATCAAATTGTAATTGCCAGTTCTTTGCATAGTGGTTGTGTATTAAAGCATAATTCATATAGATATATTTTGAAAAAATACTCAGAGGGTATTATGTTCTAAACATACTCGTATAATTCAGAAAATGGTTCCTGCTTTCGAGAACTCAAAAAACCTTCAGAAATGGGGTTTTGGAGTTGTTAGTCAGTCTAGGAAGTAAGATTCGTGAGTGCCTGTTAAAATTTTTACAGGTCATTGTCGAATATGTTACTTTTTGTGCTGTATTTCATATAACACTCCTACAGATTGCCATTTCGTTCGTATTTATGATGGGGAGAGCGCTGTTGTGTCGTTACTTTCAGCACAACATGAGGTTTATTTAGCTGTAGCTGGAACTACATTTTCTGAAGCCTCAAACTTCTAAGGATGAGGGGAAGGAAACTCTCAGCAACGTTCCTAATATTGTACTGATTCCATCGGTGACAGACCTTCCTTAAAACTAGCAGTGCCCGGAAGTCAAACAAAGACCTTCCGGTGCTTGTAAAAGTCCAAGCGTAACAAGGACTTCCGTCGGCTAGTTTTCGGCGGTCGTGACATGCGAAGCCAAGCGCGATAAAATCTCCGGCGGAGCGTGCTATGGAAGGCTCAGTCCGAGATACAACAATTTCCCACCTTTTTGATTAATATATGACAAACGGAAGGAGGAACGCAGCAACCTATTCGCACAACAGGTTTCGTTATTCTACCTGATCTACGAGGTTCATTTTGAACAGGTGAACTGCTGACAGGTTGCACAGTCGGAGGCTCCTCCGCCCCACTACCGATAGATTCCAAATTACTAGAAAGATGAAGCCGCTGATTTGAGTGTCTCTTCCAGATTACATTTAATGCTAATATTTGAACATGAAAGATATTAACTGCAACTTTACTAACAATGATTCCCTTCAGCCACTTGGGACCATTTCTAAAATTCTGAGCAAGAACATGATCACCGACATCAAATTGAGTTACATTCACAGGCTTAGACCAGGACACAGAGTATTTAGGATGAACTCTATCTCTGGAAGTAACAAATTTACGATTGTTCAGCGCAACAGAGGGAGCAATTTTTGTGGCACTGAGCAATACAATGTGATTGAAATAGCGCTTTTGCTAGACGTGATTTGAACGATTCAGAAGAAGAGAGTTTTTCCCACAGGTCTTTAATGACTCTTACCCCCTCTCAGCTAGACTATTGCTTGCTGGAGAGTAGGGCGGAGGTGTGAGGTGCTCAATGCCGTTGGAAATTAGAAAATCTTTAAAGTCTTGAGATGAGAAGTTAGAAGCATTTTCACTTACGAGCACATCACACAGCCCGTTTCTACTGAAAATCATTCTCAAAGCATCAATAGTATCTGACACACTCGTGGACAGCTAACTGTTGAGGAGTAGGCCATCTTGGTTTCAGAGCACTTGTAAAGTTCAAATTCACTTTAGAGATTCTAAATCCTCGTCGCCAAATATGTTGTGTCGTTACTCTCAGCACAACATGAGGTTTATTTAGCTGTAGCGGAACTACAGTTTCTGAAGCCTTAAACTTGTTTCCGCTGTTCCCGGAGGCAGAGAGACGCGCTTCCGCGGTTCCTAGAGGCAGAGAGACGCGTCTAAGGATGAGGGGAAGGAAACTCTCAGCAACGTTCCTAATATTGTACTGATTCCATCGGTGACAGACCTTCCTTAAAACTAGCAGTGCTCGGAAAGCAAACAAAGACCTTCCTGTGCTTGTAAAAGGCCAAGCGTAACAAGGACTTCCGTCGGCAAGTTTCCGGCGGTTGTGACATGCGAAGCCAAGCGCGATAAGATCTCCGGCGGCGCCTGCTATGCAAGGCTCACTCCGAGAGACAACAAGCGCCTCTTTCCAATCCAAGATTCACTTGTAAATGCTAGAAGCATGAAGGTACCATATCTCGTGACAAATCATATTACTAAAATTGCAGTGATGAAATATTTTGTCTTTTGTTCACATTGGTCGTTATAGTATACATAAACATGAATATTCATTTATGTAAAGCACAGGGCACGGAAACAAACTCTTCTGCTAATTTTCAACATGGATCAATGTTTTGCCAAAACCATTTTCTAACTTTGGTAAAAGTTCATGAAGGCACAGAATCTTTAATCATGTATTTTCATCTAGGCAATCACATATTCAGATTTATTATGATAAACAGAATGAATGGCAAATATACAACTACTGCAGAGCTACGCTGCAGGCCATGACAAACTCAGAAGCAGTGAAGCTGATGAAGGCCCCGAAATCAACAGTTCATCACTCTAGGTGTTTATTCGATGCGATTACCAAAGATCATCATTGAAATAGTTGCTCTCGAACTACTCACAACTCATTGATCATATTTAATTATAATTTTCGAAGTCTTCGAAGCAAGTGTTAGACTAAACTCAAACAGGTCAATACATAATTTGGCTGAGGAAATGAATGAGAGGGTAAAATCTATGAAGGTCATTGTTAAAAGTAAAGAAAACTGAAATTATTTTGTCGTAACTTGATGTTGTCTCTATTGACGATGATAATGAAACAACTCACCGACTTTCAAAGGGTAAACAGTTGGCTAGGGCTTAGGTTCTTTTGAACATGTTCAGGGATGACACGCTCATAGATGCCATTTTATTTCAGATAGGAAATTTCTCACTTTCGAGAGAAGTTCCAGAGTGAAATTTGTAGTGCACTGGGAAAGTACCTTACATACATTCCAGACTCCAAGAGAACAGTTGTCAAAGCAAGCCATCTTAATGGTGCATGATGCAATTGAAAGAACGTGTGAATACCTTGTTTTATCCTATAGCCTCCCTTTGTTTTGTTCAAGTACAAAGGCGTACAGAAATTCATTCGTCGAAATATCGGGCAAAGATTTGCTTCAGCACTTTGTAAAGTTAAAATAACATTTTGAAATTAGGCTGCCCGTTTGCCTATACAATATAGCAGCCTCTCACTCGTTAGGAAGAGCACAAAAGTGTTGTGAATACTTTGTACCAAGCATTTGGCACAGGCAAGGCAGCCCTCTCATCCGTTGATCTCAACCTGATGGATTCTTTTATTATGGTTTCCCTGCAGTCTGAAGACTGTACTTTCCACACAACGACTGAAGCTAAGAAATGGGATTCAAAAAGTCATCGAAAAAATCTCATAAGACATGCTACGTAATGCAGCAGACTCAAGTGTGTGAATCGTGCTAAATGAGGAATATATAGAACACAATTTATTCAAACTGTGGGTAGACATCTCAAGAGTTATTTTACTTTTTTGCTGAACTAAATAATATGTTTACCACTTCTTTTGTCTAAAGCCCAGTCAATTATCAGAATTTCAATACTCGTAACACTTCCATACCAATCTGCTCTGCTGAAAACTCAGCATCAACATGGTATTAAAAATACTGAAAACATTTATTCCAACGCCACACCTACTGCTGCACTCGATTGAAGGCTGGAGGCAAGCAGGAATTTTCCAGTTGCTTGTACTTTGTTCTCGTATCTAATTTATTGCTGCTCCAGGCGCGCACTTCGGTGTTTGGTTATGTGGAGAATATTTTAAAGAAAAATTTCGTCGCTCTTGTGCACAGAAATATTTCAGTTTCCTGCCAGTTTGTGCGACCACGTCAATCATTTCGCTTGAATTTCGATTTCTAAGAACAGAGAAAATTTGTATCAGTTTTGTACTCGCAGAGAAAGTAAATGTGTGGCATTCGACGTGTTGCATTTTTCTGCAACGCGCAGGCCCAAGTGTTGAATTATTATCCTAGTGAGTAAATACTTTCATTTTTGGGAAAAAACTTTCCCGATCACAATTTGTCGACATGTATGTCATGATTTCGAAGATACTTTTTTTTAGAATTTTCGGAACTTTCTCTCATAGTAAGTTTGAAATAGAATTTATAACAAATATTTGTTGGTGTATGGAAAATTTAAGTATTGAGCGCTAGCATGAAATGCCTTGTTTGACGAAATGAAAGGAGGAAGTGATAAAATATGCTTTAATTTCAGTAATGGTTGGGTAATTATATAGCGTATCTGCAATGTTAATTCCACTAGTATACGGAAAGCAAAACAGAAAATACTTTAAAGCAGGCTAGGACGCAATTTTTCATGCTGAGGGAAAGCAGAATATAAAGACTACCATCAAAAACCATTTATCTTTAATGTAATTTCTCATTAATAACAACGCTTAGGTTAGTTAACAAGCCAAACCCCTCTACGAGTATGTCTCAAGAGGGGGATGGGGAAATTCACATGTGTCGAACTTAAGTTCTGAGATCAATATAGCGACTCTCTTTGCTCGAAGCCGCTTGTTTGCTTCGGATTTAACATTTGAAAGAATCATGTATGTCATATGCCTTTGTAAATGAATTGAATAATTCACACTCCTACTGTACTGTGCTTAAACTACCCGTTCACTAAGTCCATTGCTACTCCGCCATATTTCATTCCGGATCTGGCCTAGCTGGTCGGAGTGCAGCGGCTGCAGTTTTAATGATAACGCCCTGAGTTGCTGAAATCATTTCTTACATACTTTGTACGCTATTATTTCATTAGAATGAGATTTTTATTTTTCACCTATTAATTTCTTATTTCACTGAGATGAACTTAATGAGATTCACTGGAATACCTCAACTTCAATCATGGTGTTCAATTCTTTAACTGAAGGCTATCCACGGTAGCCAGTTGGAATGATACTAATAAACTTCTCTGCTCAATAGAAATTAATTACATTCGAAAACTCAAAGGCCTTGAACAGCTTAGATATAAAGTCTTAACTTCATGTTTCCTCTGAACGCCGGAACACACAAAGGGTTACGTAGGTGCTGGTGCGGGCTGCTGTTTAATTTTTAATTGTCTAACTGTTCAGGTCTTTATTTGCCTGTTCACCTTGTTAGATATGATACATGGGTGCCAAATTACAGTTACCAGACTTTGCAATTCCTGCTTCCTGTTTTGTCTCAGATGGGGAAAGATACTGAGATCGTTACAAGTTCAGAACTTGAAATAAGAAATAGTTTCCTAGACATAAACTGCTCACCTGTTGTTTGTTAAGACATATATTTCGATTATAAAGTCCCATGCTCCTTGACACTGTAGCTAAAGCTAGCGTCTCGAGACCTTCAATGAGCAGTAGATCACGAGCGACATGCTAGAACTTCCTGTCTTTGAATTCCGCTTTTCCAATCCAAACATCATCTCATCTTAACAGCTGTTACGTAGACAGATCCATACAAGAGCTACTTTTATGGCTGTTGCATACCTTTGAGAGCATGACATGCTTAATTTCGTTCGTCTATAGTCTATACATTGAAAAGAGCGCATGCTGATTTTGAACTAGCAGAAACGATGAGCCTTGCTAGAATCATTGTCTTCACTCGACGCTGCTGCTGCCTTGCTGTCAAGAGATTGCTTTCAGTGCTAGGAAAAACATGAGGATTCCCTGGAACTAAATGATGAATTTATAATTATACCTCAATCATGAGCTAAGAGAACTGGACTCCGTATAAAAAAGACAACAAAAGGACTTTTATTGTACATCATATTTTATAAAATAAATAGATTAGTAGAGAAGAACAATCCGACCAAGTACATTATCGTCAACTTCAAGAACAAACAAAACAAAGTCAATCAAATGAAAATGCATCAAACTTGGAAAATAACCATCGCAGTAAGAAATAATGAAATTGTGTGAGAGATATCTAAACATTTACTAATTTCAAAAGGAAGTCAGTTTGCGTATCATCTAACACCTGCTTGTCTTTTAAGATGACAACTGTCGGAAGATGTGACGGTTGAACAGGAGGTTGGCGAAAGTTCTTTACTTAAAACAAGAGAAACAGTTCATTTTAAAAAGCAGTTGATTTATAAAATATACAGCATTGGGTGTCAAAATATCTTCACATGAAGATGCTCAGTTGGTAAATATGAAAAAGTATTATAACAGTCATGTCAACGGTTGAAACGAGATTGTGCGAAAAACATGCAAAACAATATATACTTTGTTATGTTATTCTAAGAATAAGATAGTTCATAAGTACTGTGAATATTGATGAAAAATGACTTTGAGAACATTCATACCTTACATTCACACCTAAGTTTTGGCTTCTGTACTAGCTGTTTATATTGTTGAGAGAACAATGGGTGGACGTAAATGATTCTGAGTCTAAAACTCATATGTTGCTAACCTGTGATAAGCTTTCTTAACGTCTACGATTATCAATTTTGAAGGAAAGGGCGGACTGATTTTCCCTCGTAATTCACCGTGGCAGAACTACGCTGGTTCAGAGCTTCAGCTTGGAAGACGTCCTTGAACATCATTCATATTCTTAATTATTTCTCTTTCCGGACTAAAATCTCAACTAATTGGTATGCTTGAGCGCTTGTTTTTCTCAAGTTTTCAATCTCGCTTACCTTTCTTAAACTGAACTAACCTCGCTTAATAAGAATTGCATCCCCAGTTCAATTAACTTAATTTGAAGACGGCTTTCCAATTATAAGACCCCTCGGGGGATACAGCTGCACGGTAAAAAATTTCCGTAAATTTCACGGTTGAACACCGAATAAATCACAGTATTTTACTGTCATGCATATTGCACAGTAAAACACCGGGTCTGACTCCAATTACGGTAGAACACCGTTATTGGCAACAAGTAGATTTCATATCAAGGGATTTCATTAAAGATATTTACTTCAGTTTGAGCTTAATTGACTTGAACAAATTTCGATCAGTAAATATCGATGAGCTCCATGAGGTATGTTTTCTTCATACAATAAAAAACATGTAAGAAATAACTGAAATAATCAATATCTATGAACATTCCTTCGTATAATGAAAACACTAATGATCACTCTAGTTATTGATTGATTACATTAACTGTGTTTTTCTCCTACATCAACTTTAGATGTGTTAATTTAGGTTATAAAACGTTAAAGATTAACATATCCGTTCGAAAAAATTGGTTCCAAGGTGTTTTTCCCATTATTGCACAGTTCGTCCTTAATTGATGCAGCTCTAATAAAAATCACGAAGTAACAAATAAAAGAGTTTGTATACAAATGTTTTCTTGCAAGGAATGTATTGGTAAATTAATAAATGAGAAGTTTACCATGTGTGAAGAGTATTGGAACCCATTTCCCAAAGCAAGCGTGGTTGCGCGGCGAGTTGAACAGCAGGTGGAATTGTGCGCGGGAGAAATCTATGTTGAAATCATATTTATATTGCATTTCAGTAATTTGGTTTCGTTCTCATTGTCAGCATTTAATAATTTGAACATTCATCCTTCTCTTGTATTAGTAGTCAGCATATAGACTTTATGAGTTGGGGTTTAAATTCATCTAACGTTTACCGGTGATCATCGTACAGCTCAGGCTGTGTTCTAGTTAATCTACAAAACATCTAGTATAACTGCAGGTATTGAGTCTTGTGAGAATTTTGATGAGCAAATTTTCGTCCCTAAATTCTACCTATGTACCTTTCGAGTTTCAAATTTGATGAGTTTAGTTGTAAATAGATCTGTGGTAGTTTATATTAACTAAACGTTTTCTGATCATGCTGCTCTTTTTAGTTCAAATGCTTTCAATATTCAACTCAAATCAGAAAATAGGAGTAGATTCACCGGCTATGATATTTATTGGAAACATTTATGCCCTACAGATAGCCTAAATTGTGAGTTGATTAGAGTATTCTCAAATGTTCTGAAATATATCACAAAATAGAGAATTGAAATCAGTTGAAAGGTTAGTCTAAAGCACCATAATAATTGTACATGCTGTGGAAAAGTATCAAAAATATTTGCATGGTATGTAAGCCATTTTGCATTTCATGAAAACTTGTGCAATGTTGCGTTTTCTTGCTCTTAAGACAAATTAATGTCCCAGGAAATTCAAATCTTTTACTGGATTCCAAGTGCATGTTTTAGGAGGACATGGAAAAAATTTGTCTAATGGTATCCAAAGAGGAGCATCGGAGATCTCCAGATACTTTTTTGTGGTGCAAGTTTCAACATACCAATCAAATTTGTTTTCATTTTAATGTTCTGCTCTGACATCTCAGTGACCAAATAAAAGATGGTAAAATAATTAGGTGCCCTATGAAGATTGTGATGAATTATTCTCAAAAATTTCTAGTTATAAAAGCCATCATTGAAGAGTCCATAATGGATATTCTCATGATCAGGTTGCTTTAAAAAATTTAAAATCATTTAGTGTAAATGAATGCTCTGTTGATATTCATTCAGTAGCACTTTCAGCTGGTGAAATTAGCTGGGATGTCTCTGGTCCTAGATAAAACTGATACTAGTGAGACAGATGAAAAATAGTGATGAAAATTTAATTTGATATTATATAGAAGCATTTTATTTAAGAAACCTTGTTTTATTTTATCTCAAATTAAAGGCAAAATTTTACTTCCTTCAAATTGTTGGAAAAATTACTTGAAATCCACCAACAAGGACTCACACTTCTGTGACCAAATGTAATCAACGCATTTGAAAGTAAATTTGACTTTCCGGATGATAATTTTGACAAAATTGAAGAACTATTTCCAACAGCAGATTTGTTAACATTTACACCGACAATTTTAGCCCTGACTTCAAGTGAAAAACACATTTAAAAAAATTTCAAATGTGTTCAACCATTTCAAATCAAATTAGAAAATAATGCTCAGTGTAAAAAATTTACTTCTCAGTTGTGTTCCTGTATGTAGAAGCCTAGTGTATAAATCAAAATCTGTCCAAAATGAATCTGCTTATATTAGGGTAGTTGGTAACTTGGCTAAGGAAAATGACGTACCAGAGGTCAAATCCTTCATTTAGGCATGATGATTCTCTTGAACTCATTCTCCACCAAGATGCTTTCGAAGTTTGCAATATGCTTTGCTCAATTTTATGGTCTAATGCTGATCATTTCATTCTGATTTTGCAATAAACAGGAACTATTTCAACTATTTTGGGTAGGAGGCTATTTTTGAAAATTTTGTGAATGACATGCAGGATTTCAAGAAAAATGGGACTAAATTTAGCAGAAACAGAATCAGAGGCACTATTCACTGTATTACTGGAGACAACTTTGCCCCTCATTGTGTGTTGGAGGATTCACACAAATATTTTGTAGGTATTCCTTTACTCAGAACAAGGTATTAAGCAGAATTCATTGACTATTGGACCATGTAAAACAGTTGAAAGTTACAAATTATGTCTTGTTAGGCAAAAGGAGTAAACTATGTCATAGGTGTTCAATTGAATTCTGTATTTAATGTTCTGTGATATTATCATGTTAGTCAGCCTGGGTTACCCCCATATCTGGGTCATGACCTATTTAGAGAGTATTGTGAACTATGACTGCTCTTTTCATTTAAGATTAAGTCTGACTAAACAAATGGTTATCTTATGAGGAATTGATTAAATTAATGGAAAGTTTTCAATACTTTGAAGGAAATAAATGTGAACCCAGTGAAGTAAGTGCATCAGGAAAGAAGTTAGGAAGGCATGCTGCTACAAACTGGTCCTTACTAGGATTGATGGCATTCATACTATGCAACAAAGTTATGAATTCACAAGGCTCTACTTGGTGCTACTTTCTACTGTTTTGGGATATTGTTGAGTTAATATGTGCTCCAAAGAAAACTAAGTGATGTTGCTTACCTGAATGTTTTAATTATAACCAATCTTGACTTGCAAAAGACATTCCCATTGAATGGTATAAATCCCAAGCACCATTACCTGAGGGCATTATCCAAAGCGTATTTTGGATTTTGGGCCAATTATTCATCTGTGGATAATGATTTTAAAGCATTGCCGCTCATACTTCAATAGATGTGTTTGCTTGTCGCAAATCCAGCCATTGCTCGTTGCTGAAGTCCTATGCGAGACAGCCAATTCCTTGCACAATAAAGGACAAAGGCTTTTTATTAATTTTAACCAAACCTAAAAGGCAATTACGCTGGCAATTTATGACAAAGCGGAGCAATGGCGGGGGTGCTTCACTTCCTTGGCGACTTATATCAGCGAACTTTATTAAATCGTTCGATCTTCTTGCTCGAGTCCGAAGCCACAGACACGGTTTCGAGCAAGTTGTGGAGGTGGCCGCGGTCTGTTGCCACCTCAGACTCAACCAGGTCGTCTCCGCGAGTGCATCTAACTTGTGCTATGCGGTTTCTGGCCTCTACAGACCCCTGCATCCGGGACTCAGTGTCCTTGATAGCCGGCATATTGGAGACGTATTCGCCTGAATATTTCCTTCGAAGATACTAAGGTGAGCCTCCTATCTTTTGTTACGCTTGTCATAGAATGTGCCATTAAATTACAGCGTTCCCTGACCCCTCTATGGGTGTTAGGTAAGTCTATGTCTTCAGTGTTCGTTAATTCGTAAAAGTTAAGCCTCACGGTCGGGCGGCGGGATATGCTATAGCCATAATTTTAAGATTAAAGGAACTGGGTAGTGTTTTTCTGACCCTATTAACATTGGGTCATGTGAACAATTTTTTGTGAGTGAAATTTCAATTAAGTTCTAAACTACATTTGCTGCCCTCAAGCTCCCTAGTGAAAAATATGGATTTGTGATGAAGTGACCGTCAGAAGATCTCAATGCAAGAAAGAATATTTTAGTACTGACTAAAGAAGACAGTCATGTGAAAGATGTCTTGATATTTAGGGAGATTCTTTTTATACTTATATCTGGTGAGAATTCAGAAAGTCTCTTCATTTGTGTTGTTGTGGGAAAGCATCTGTCAATTTTTTCTATTTCAGCCTTCATGTCCACCTAATTTTCATTTCTTTGGGCAGGTTAAGAAATTTAATAATAGTATGAGTTATAAAGAGCTTGGCGATTATTACCCTCTTCAAGGTAATAATCAATATCAATGCTTCTGGCTGATTCAAGTTTGCATGCGAAGGAATTTCTGGTGGTGTGCTTCGGGTGAGTAAATTTAGTTTTGTAAGGGGCACAACCTTGTATCAATGATTTTTTTTGGGTTTGATGTTGGATATTAAATTGCCTGTTATGAGAAATTCTTCCTTAAAAAACAATGCTAAGGCTACTAAGAAAAAACTCGAGGAATGTTAATGTTTTCCTACTGCTTCTTTAAATTTTTACCATTAAAAATATCAAATTAAAAGTGAGACAATTTTTCTTCTTCAATCCTTCAACAACCAAGTTCATTAAAAATAAATTTGCATGTGTGTAGTCTAGCCAATTTTCGGGTGCTTAGTATTTTTTTTTGATGAGCCAAATTGTGAAAAAAATCTAAGCATTTCCCATCCTAATTTTTTTTAGACTTCTGCTATCTAGAAACCTTTACACATTGCTTCTCTAACAATCAAGGTGAAAATGAGCAAAGCATGAATGAATTTGAAAATAGAATATGTAGAAATATCATAGCAATTGTTTCTTTGGTTTTTTGTGAGTTTGATTAAACTTTTTTTTTTGGAAGCTGTTAGGATGGATTAGAGTCAGTCACACGACAAAAGCTAAATATTTAAATTGTGAATTCATTTTTCTTCTTGACTTGTGGGCTAAATGTGAATGAAAAATATGCTACTACTTTGCTTACTTTGCTATGCTACTTTATTCAGTTATTCATTTAGCATGATGCCAGGAGAATGATAGAGGCCAAGGAAAAAGGACTGGCCAAAATCAAATTCATTTAACCAGAGATTTTTACATGCACACATGCGCTGAAATATTTTTATTTTGGGTGAATGTATATTTTTAATGTTTGATTGAAGCAAATAGAATGTTCACTGATGAAACAACAATGCTTGCAAGAATGTGCAAGCATTCTAGGTCATATAATTATGCCTAATTTTCTTTCATTTGAAAAAATTTCAAAGCATGTGGTACTTAATGTTACTCTTGAGAAGATTCAACTACTGTGTATTTTGATATCAGTGCGGCCAGGAGAGGGGATTTGAAGCCTCAATAGCTTAAAAATATGAAAATTTCTAATTCTTATATGTACGTGAACCTTTCCCTGTAGGGTTTCCAGAAGTGTTGGATTCAAAACAAGCGTTGCTTCTTAATTGTGAGTACAAATTCAGTTCTCTTAATGAGAAGGTGATGAAAATGATGACTAATTTAAATTTTTGAAGGAAATCAATAGTAATAATTACTACGTCCAAGGTGAATTAAAAGTTTGGATTTAAGCGAAGGAAGGCGCCGCCTACAATGAACACAGTAAGCTTTAATATTTTAAGTGAATGTGCGCATGGTTAAGAACATTTTCTACAAATTCGATTAGGACAGTAGAAGTTCTTTTACAATAATTCATTCATCATTATCATTAGATTATTTCATTATGTATCTGAGATTCTGAGTAGTAGTATGATACTTCTAAGGGTGCCTGCACACCAAAAGATTTCCAGCGAGAAAGCAAGCGAGCTTGAATTGATTAACACGGCTTCCTATGGGAGTCCACACACTGCAAGCAAGCGAGCAAGGGAGAAAGACTGAAGATTGGCTGAAAAGAGAAAGCAACTTCAAGATGGTTTCACGCTCAAAAGCTGCAGCGGGAAGCCTCTGGCAGTGTGCAGTGAGATGTCGACGAGGAAGGTGTGCTGCTCAATTCTTCCAGCATAGACTGAACTCCTTATATTTAAAGTTTATGCTGTATTGTGCCTTTTGAACTCAAAAGATCCAAAGCACAGGGACAGATTACATGTTTTAAAGCAATGGGGGGATGTAGGAATAAAATTTAACGTTACAAACACATGCTTGTACCGATTGTTTTTGTTATAGACCTCTCTTCATGACATTTAGGAGCCAACTGGCTATCTTTTGGTGTGTGATAGATCTTGCCTGAAATCTTTCTCTCTCACTTGCTTTCTCGCTTTCAGTCTTTTGGTGTGCAGGCACCCTAACGCGAGTGGCAAAAGCTTATCTTTAAGGATATATGACTTGTGCACCAAAATTTTGAAATGTTCGGGTGGCCTTTCAAAAGAAAATGTGGTGAACTTCTATATTTATTCCCCGGTGTCGACAGTAATAAAACTTTTATTGCGCTATTTCTCAACCCGTGCTGAAACAATTTGACTTCTTTTAATTCATAATGTTATACCAGACTGGTCATAATTGCTAATAGAATATTTGAAGGTTCGTTTTTTTATCAAAAGTTTACTTGGCATTTGAGCTAGAAGATTTAAATATATACGAAAGCATTTTACGTCTAAAATACTCATAACAAATCCATAAGTACGATTATTTGCTTGGGAAGTTTTGTTTCTTATTTCTTACTTCGTGAATTACATCGCTAACTTTTATTTTGAAGATTTATCAGTCTTCACAATATTTTTTTTGCAATGCTGTTTCCTGGGAATTATTCTAGTCCAAAGTATTATTTGGTTATTGTCGTACGTGTGTGTACCCTGGTAAAACATTTGAAAGCACGTCAGCTGGCACGATCCTTGATCGGGTGCGAGAGAATGATGAAATTTAGGTCCCTTAAGCAGTAGTTTTTTTGCAATTTACACAAGCATTGTCATCTTGATAACAAAAAAGAGGCATCAAATTACTAATTTATTTTTCAGTTAAACTTTCAGTTCAGATATGATGGGTAGGAAAAGAAACTATAATCAAATTAATAAAACCTCTAGTTAATTTGAAGTGCAATTGAAAATGAAGCTGCGTTGAAAAAAAAGGACAGACCCAATAATTTAGCGAATCCTGATANAAAATATCGGTGAACCTGACTGCATAAATTCACAAAGTTCGAGAGAACAAAGTCTCTTTGAAGTTCCGTCATCGTCACGCGTGAATGATGCGTCTTGTATCGAAAAACCATCTGAAGCTATAGTTGAAAATTCCACGGAAACCGAAGTGACTTGGCCGAATGAAAGTGAAGATGATATTATTGAGAATGAATCAAACGAAACGGACAGGCAGTCTTTACATGATTCGGAAGTTTTCTGAATTGAGTGAAGTTGAATATGCTAATGCACCTGTCAGCGAAGGCACCATTGAAGACGATTTAAGACAATGGGCTATTAGAAATAATCATTTCTACCAATCTATCAATGAATTACTGTCCATAATAAGTAAACATCATCCGGACGACAACCTCCCTCAAGATGCTCGAACGCTGTAACGAATTAAAAGCAGTCAATATCGTAGCTTGCGCAGAAGGAAATTGCATACTTTGGTATTATAAAAGGTATAAACGAGTTTTTCAGTTCTAACTAAAGGCTAAATTCGGAACAATTGTTTTCTAATTTATCTTTCAACATGGACGGTCTGCCTCTTTTTAAATCAAGTAGCATTGCGTTTTGGCCAATACTGTGTTCCGTTGAAAATTTCGGAGACGGAAATCCATTTGTTGTGGCAATATATTGTGGACCTGGGAAGCCTGATCGCAATTTATAAATAAAAGATTTAATCGACGAATTGAAAAAAATGTTGAGCGATGGAATAACAATTGGTTCTACAACTTATGCAGTTAAATTACACAACTTCATTTGTGACGCCCCTGCTCGTGCATTTCTAAAACAATGTAAAAGCCATGGGGGTTACTTTGCATGCGAGAAATGTACTGTAAAAGGTGTTTACAAGAATAAAGCGATATCTTATGAGAACTTGAACTCAGAGTTGCGCACAGACGAATCTTTTAAAAATAGGACTCAAACTGAACATCATGTTGGTGATTCCCCGTTAGAAAATCTAGCTGTTGGATTGGTAACAAAATTTCCCAGTGATCCTATGCATCTACTTTATCTTGGAGTTATGAGGAAGCTTATGCATCTATGGTATCATGTTCGCCCGCACAAAATGGCTCCTCACAGTAAAACTAGCCTAAATCAATCACTGGAAGAAGTATCGAAGTGGACTCCTATCGAGTTCACAAGGAGACCAAGAAGCTTGAAAGAATTAGAAAGATTCAAGGCAGTTGAGTTCCGTACATTCCTTTTATACATAGGACCTGCATGCTTATCAGATTTAATCAGTGAAGAAATGTTTAACCACTTCTTAATTCTCTCAGTTTCAGTTAGAATGCTTAGCGACCCAAAACTTCAAGATAGTGAAAATTTAGACTATGCCAACAAATTGCTTGAACAGTTTGTTCATAGATATTCAACCCTATATGATCTTTGCAACGTATCTTATAATGTCCATAGCTTAATTCATATAACTTCTGACGTTAAATTGTATGGGCCTCCTGATGCATATAGTGCAGTCAAGTTTGAAAAACTTTTGGGTATGTTGAAAAGAAGAATTCGTTCTGGAAAAATGCCTATAGAGCAAGCTTGCAATCGTGTTTCAGAAATGAATGGTTTCAAATCTTGCAAAAATAGAGCACCAGAGGTGAAAAAGTCATTAACAAAACTGCAGTTACCCAATGGTACAATTATACCGAGTAAAAGGAAGGACCCGTGTTGTTTGCTTAAAAATGGTGAAATTGTTTTCGTGACGCAAATTACAAATCAATGTGTAGTAGCAAATCTTCTTCGTAAAAAATCCAGATTGTTTAGGTATCCCTGTGATTCATCTATATTGAAAATTTATAAAGTAAGCTTGGATTTAAAGAAAATAACAATAAGTGTGAGTGACATTGATCTGAAATGTTACATATTTCCTAGAAAACAGGGCTACGCTGTATTTCCTATGATTTAAAACTTGAAATGTCCTTGTATTTTCTAGTCAGACGAGATGTTTCCTGTCGTTAGCTTCGAAGATACCAATGAGGTTGAAATTGTTCCATCATCATGGTGCGAATATGCAGGGAACAAGTTTATTGTTAATTGACCTTCCGGAATGTCCATGCAAAAAACGTCTGTGATGATAAAAAAGTGCGTGAAGCCTGAATGGCGAAATTGGAGTCCCTATCACTGCACCTTGAAAGGCAATGCAACAACGTATGAAGCGGCCGCAGCTAAGCGACATGAAGCAGAGTTCATTACGGAAACGGAAAGCTGCAGTAGCCCTGAAGTGACCAAGCGGAAAGCTTCACCGAGAAAATCGATGGATTTGCGCTGTCCTTCAACCCCTCCTCCTCCTAAGAAACTCCATGTTAGTTACGCTCTGCTTCGGTCTCCTCTCTCGACCTCCAGGACTATTTCTGCTTCTGGTTGTAAGTAGATGTAGATAGTGTGGGGAAATTGCCCCACAGATTCGTTCGTGGTATACATTAAATTCCGAACTATTAACGTAAACTGCTGGTGCTGCGTGGCAGGTGAGGTCGCGCAGCAGCAGCGCATATTAATGTAGTGGTGTCAGGTAAACCGGCAGCCAGGCGGTTTTGTGTCGGGCTCAGGCTGCGTCTCAGTCGGAGTCACCAGTTACGTCGGCACGTCGGGAGCACGCTCGGCTCGTGGCGTGGAGTTTGGCGACGGTCTCAGGCCTAACGTTTCAGCTCTTCTTCCTGCATGCTTAATAAGTCCATGGCTTGGTTGTGAGTGTGAATGTGTCAAATTTAGGTTC
>JACJUY010005473.1:14774-57470 GCA_014220935.1 Platorchestia sp. MABIK | reverse complement strand
GTGGTAACTGTAGCAGTAGTAGCGCAGCGTGGTAACTGTAGCAGTAGTAGCGCAGCGTGGTAACTGTAGCAGTAGTAGCGCAGTGAAGTAACTGCAGTTATAATAACGAAGTAACTGTGAGTATGCAATCTAATCTTCATCGTGTAACAATAGAAGCTGGATCAATAGTAAGGCAGGGGCTGCAGGATTGCAGTGACCAAAATACGTCACCTCTGTGTTCAGCGAGTGAGTGGACAGCACAGGGCTGTGCAGCCATTTGAGATGCTCAATTAAAAATTTCGAATATGAGAGCTCAGTGTAAAAAATATGCATTTGGATTACTCCTAATACTTTTATACTTCTCTAATTTGTGTTCTCGAATGTTCTTTTCAGCACTTTAGTCTATTTTATGTTCTAGTTTGCCTTCCATTCGACGTGGTGTTTCAGTGCCTGAGATTCTGACCGGATCTGCAAAGACTCTTCTAACTCAGCTTAGCAAGTTACCCTTTCTCGAGAGCTCTTTCTCTCAGTTCAGAAACTGGCAATCTCTGGAGATTTCTACGGCCTTGTCAAAAAGTTCCAGTTTTTACGGAGCTGTTCATTGCAGTTAGGAATTGATGAAAACTTACAAGAATTTTCCTTTAATACGTTCACCGCGTTTCTGAGACCGTCAACGGTTAGTTCGGTTAGCTTGTAAGTAGCAGAATATCGACTTTATTGCTCGAATAAATTTATATTCTGTTTAATGAGCATTAAAAATATAATTGCACGATTAAATTTCACTTCGTGTGATAACAGTTATTTTCTTAAAAAGTCGTGAAACAGATGAAATGTCCTTCATTTATTCCGGTACGTAAATGGGCAATTTAGCTTTAGGCACACGTGTGTCCTAATACGCGGGGTACGTGTTTACTTCACAACTACTGGTGTCAATACACGAGGGTGCCGCGTCTCAGCGAGAACATCAGCGGCAGGCAACTTTGCTTTGATGTTCTTATAGTTTTGTGAGAACTAAGTTGTTCAGTTCAAATAACGTTTTTTTGCGAGGGGATGAGGAGGGTTACTCCTGTCCAGTATCCATTGCAAGGGTATGTGCGTTTTTAAATATCATACCCGACACCCGGCATGGTAAGACTTTATGGCATCCTACTCATTTCACAGATTTCAGTGTATGTAGAGCAGAGCACCCACGAAAATTAGACGTCACAATTTCAGAGCAAAAATTGATCAGTATAAAGCGAAGGTTCTCCATAAAAGTCATCTGGGAGCGGTAGCAATCGTAATAAAAATGAAAGAGCAAGATAAGCTACTTTAATCATTTCATATTTAAGGTATATATTCGAATAAAACCTAATTTCAAACGTTTCGGCCACAGGCCATCATCAGTGATGAGAATTCTGAAAAGTACAAAGTAAAAGGTAACGATGGACTATTTTACCATGGCAAATCTAAAAACAAGCTATAAAATTACGTTCATTGCAATTATCTATTTACTATGGCTAAAGGAAATGAACTAAGAGTATTGTTGAAACCCGGCTTAAGTTTACAAATGTACAAGGACTCTAAAATGCGCATGTCTGTCTGAAACTGTGGTTTTCCTAAGATTGAAAATTGATTGATGGAAATTGCATTATCGCACTTGTCAGAATGCTCTCGAACAGCGGAACATGGGGGCTTTGATAAAATTTACCCTGTTCTAAAGCTCCTACCAGAATGCTCGCAAACTCGAGTACGGAGAGTACGGGATGTACATCCAATGTACTCTGATACACAACGTGCACAACTAAACTTATAAACAATAGTAGCTTTCATTCCGGCAGGAGGCTTATCTTTATAATTGAGGAACGACGATATTATAAAGTTGTTCACCAATACAATTTTAAAAATTCACATCAGAAAAATACTTCGAAAACACACCAGCCAATTCTTTCTTCAACTTCTCAGACTGCGCACCAAAGTAAGAAAGAGATACATATGCAGTCCTATGGGCGGGGTCGATGTTGCCAACTTCAGATCCGTTGTCATAGAATCTATCGAGGAATAAATGTATTTTTGAATCTATGCAACTCACGGAGTAGCCATTGTTTTTAAAAAAAGATCTTAAAAAATCAAATTCTTGAGGTAAGAAATAGAAATTGGTACATATTTTAAAGGCGCGGGATATCAACGTTGTGGCACTATTAATCTTAAAAGACCACGGACAAAAGCTGTAAAAACTTAAGCCTAATCCTGAAAAACTCTTTTTGCTATAAACAGTGCAATCGAATTTATTTGATTTATGAATTAGGCAGTCTAAAAATGAAATTTTTTGATCTTGTTCTATTTCCATGATAAACTTTATATTTTCATGTTTTTTATTCAAATAATCCAAGAACAATTGGGCGTGAGATGATTCACGAAAGAGCAGGAACGTATCATCTATGTAGCGTCTATAAAACACAGGCTTAAAAGACTCGGGGCAGGTCGACAGCCACTGAACTTCATTTTCACACATAAATATTTTGGCAAAAGTAGGGCCCAAAGGCAGGCCCATAGCCATACCTTCCGTCTGTTTATAATATTTTGAATCAAACACAAAAAATGAATTGAGCACTGATAATTCTAAAAAAATTTTTGAAAAGCTCTCGGGAGAGGCCTTTGATTTTTATTGTAGAATTTAGGAATAGTTTTCGTAGACAAATAGCAATAGTCTCATGCAGGGGTATGTTAGTAAATAATGATTCTACATCAAAAGAAGCCATAAAAACCGGTCTGCATCGACAAATTTCTTCAAATCTGAAACGAAAGTATAGGAGTTGTCAACAGTAAAATCATTGGCACAAGAGGTGACAAAACAGGTACTAAAAACTTGGCTAACGAAAAACTGGGAGCATTGTAGAACGTAAAAATAGGACGGAATTGGTACTTAGTAGTAAAATCTGGTTTATGAATTTTCGGAAGGTCATAGAGAGTAGCCGGTCCAAAACTCTTGACGTATAGCTTACTATATAAATCTTCTCCAATGCAGTTCAAGCCTTTCAATTTTTGCAAGAAGTTATTGATTTTATCTTCTATACGAGTGACTAATTTTTCTATCGGCGCTCAATAACTTTAACAAACTTATTCGGATCAGATATAAGCTGTTTCATGCTGTTTAGGTATAAAGCGAAGTTTCTCCATAATTATAAATGCCAGTTTTCCCCATTGTTATACAAGCAAGTTTTTCCCATTGTTATACATGCCAGTTTTCCCCATTGTTATACATGCCAGTTTTTCGGTGAAAACTACCCAGCCTTAAGACGAAGCAGTGCCATTACAGAAAATGGCAGAAAAGATAGCCAGCCGGCAAGCTGCCAGTTCCTCAGAGGAAAACATTCTCAGAACTCATGGTAATCGTTCCAAAGATTGTTCTTGGAATCAGCCAATAATTACTTCTAATTGCACAAATTATACCAGTTCTACCGTCTCGAACTCGTTTTTTTGTAACAAAAATTGCTAGTCCTTGGATATTAAAGTTGTGTCAGTTCTACAGTATTTAGATCAGACTCAGATCATTTTTATTAGAAGTTCATCTTAATTGCTCCAATTTCTCTCGCAACTTTGCTTCCATTTTTCTTTCGACCCAAATTTTTGCTCAAGAAACACAATTAAGTGAGCGAGGATGGTGATCTACATAGAATTAACTGAGCGATGATGGTGTTCCACATAGAATTAAGTGAGCAATGATGGTGTTCTACATAGAATTAACTGAGCGATGATGGTGTTCCACATAGAATTAAGTGAGCGATGATGGTGTTCTACATAGAACTAAGTGAGCGATGATGGTGATCTACATAGAATTAACTGAGCGATGATGGTGTTCCACATAGAATTAAGTGAGCGATGATGGTGTTCTACATAGAATTAGCTGAGCGATGATGGTGTTCCACGTAGAATTATGTGAGCGATGATGGTGTTCCACATAGGATTATGTGAGCGATGATGATGTTCTATATAGAATTAAGTGAGCGATGATGGTGTTCCACGTAGAATTATGTGAGCGATGATGGTGTTCTACATAGAATTATGTGAGCGATGATGGTGTTCTACATAGAATTAAGTGAGCGATGATGGTGTTCTACATGGAATTATGTGAGCGATGATGGTGTTCTACATAGGATTATGTGAGCGATGATGGTGTTCTACATAGAATTAAGTGAGCGATGACGGTGTTCCACGCAGAAATTAAGTAAGCGATGATGGTGTTCAAAACAAGAAATTCTACTCTCGGCAACTCGAACGTTCATTTTGCGCTTATACTTTCATTCGTTCTTAATCTTCTTACAATATTCACTCTTAATTTAAACATAATATTCCCTCCCTCAAAATATCACAGCTATATTTACTCATTTTTAATTCTATATCGACGTTCATTTACTTTACAATTTTATCGCAACAGTCACTTACTTGTAATCTTACTACAACATTCTCTCCCTGTATAATCTTATCGCAATATTCACCCACATATAATCTTATCGCAACTTACATTCACTTGTAATCTTGCCGCAACATTCAATCACATATAATCAGACTACTAGCAATCACTGATCTGCTGTCAACGTAACATGCTACTTTTGTATCACATTCTGGAAGTGTCCTACTTTATATTCTTACTTTACATTTAACATATTCTTATTTCCTTTGTTTCAAGAACTTGCATAGCTGATGACCCACTTTTCACTCTCTCATTAGCAGTTGATCACTTTTTATTCCCTACCGTACAGTGTAGAACTTTCCGAGACCCTACATGGTAAGACTTTCCGACAACCTACATGGTGGAACTTTCCGATACCCTTCATGGTAGAACTGTCGATACTTTCAGATGCCTTGCATGATAGGACTTTCCGATCTCCAAGGAAAGTCTTACATGTTAGGTACCAATTTTTGACCCATTTCACCGGGCTGAGATGGTCGGGATTTGAACCTGTGACCCTTTTTTGGAAGATACGCGCTCTTAACCACTGGGCCACAGCGACCACCGGTGACATAGTTTTGTAATGGCGAGAAGATTTGCCATACAGAAACACCCTGCTATAATGTGCGTCATAATACACTCCCAACATCGAGATAAGGTTGGGTTCAAATGACATGGAAATTGAATTATCTAGGGAAGCATTTGGTGCGAGGCACGCCGGCGGACTGCGTGAGACACGCCACAGCTGACAGAGGCAGATAATACACGGCCAACTGTAGGCCTAGGCAGGAGTGTCGCTACGCTATCAGACAGGACGTTATAGGACTAGGATAGCCATATCGGTTTTATGCTCGTCAAAATAATTCAACTGGAACTTTGTTCACAATAATTTGTCAATTTAGTCTTTTCAGGCAAAGCTATTCTATTAGACATATTTTAGTCCAAAATTATGCCATGTGGCCCTTCATTGCCCGAAAAATTCCAATTTGACAGTTTTTCTTCTTTTCACTGAAAAATTTTTCTTATTTTCTAGCGAAAATCCTTCAATTGGGTCTTTCCAAACAAAATTTGATGAAAAAATACTGAATATCTCAATTTCTGCAGCCCAAATGCTCAATAATTCATGATGCGGAATTTTATCCGAACGGAGCAAAACAGAAAAATCTTCCCCAAGCAAGGCGGACCTTGAAGATTGGGGAAGCAGTAACATATGAACATGGTGAGGAAAACTTCCCAGTCTACCTTTTCCGCGGGGCATCAATGATTTCAGTATGACTTCTGCATGAGGAGGCCAAAATTATAGATGCAGCGGCGAAAAAGTTAGACTTCCTGGGTTGAATGACTGCGTCGATGTCGAACGAAAAGATTGCGAATGAGGTAACTAGCATTAGATTCCGAAGAGAGGGAGTCCTGTGATCCGCGGACAGCCGTCGTTGTGTTCTGGTGTTAGTTACAAGGCGGTTGAAAAACCTATGTACAGGATGGTGTGTTTTAGGCTTTATTGAAGTATAAAAACATCGTTTGTTCGGTTCCCGCTGCATGATCACCAGACTACAGATCCTCTGGGGGTAACAGCAAACGAAGCACTGGGTAGAAGAGCTCTTCTACTCTTTCAGCTTGCTTTCCACTAGCCCACGCTCTCTCTCTTTGAGTTAAAGAAGCTGCAAAAAACATTCGTACAATCCGATGAAAATAATGGAGTGATCAATAAAGGCGTTTCTTTCTGTGTCCTAACTTAGTGGGAGCTTGTCGTGATCCTAAGTATCCTTTGTCCTAGCTTAGTGTGAGGTTGTCGTGATCCTTAGTATTTTTTTTATTCAGGATTTCTTCATAATTTCCTGGCAAATATTCCACACCTGGTGCTAGTTTGAAAAGACTGTTCCTGCTTGAAGAAATTTTTTACACCTAACATGCATTATCTCTGAAGCTAGCTTAATCTGTATTCGAAGAATTTCTCAAGTTGAGAAGGGATCGAGCCACATCATTCTTTTCTACGACAAAAAAAAATACACCTAACGTCATGAGAAAATAAAACCCGTCTCAAAATTGCTCAAGTTCTCGTAAGTTTCAATGATAAAACATCACATAAGCGCGAGCGTCTCATTGAAGATGCCGGTCTTAAAACATTGCCCAGACACGTCAGTGACGGCTGGTA
The DNA here is from genome assembly GCA_014220935.1 of Platorchestia sp. MABIK. Lineage (NCBI taxonomy): Eukaryota > Metazoa > Arthropoda > Malacostraca > Amphipoda > Talitridae > Platorchestia > Platorchestia sp. MABIK. The sequence goes on along the minus strand of JACJUY010005473.1, from coordinate 50,904 downwards.
ATAAACAAAAAATCTTGTGTTGTTCCCTCAGATCGCATTTACTATCTTTGAAACATCTTTGTTTTGGTGAGGGAGGCTTAAACTTATAATCTAAATCTAACCTCCCTCAGATCGTTGGTCTGTGATTCATATGGAAGTTTGTGAGGGTAAAAATGAGTTGAAAGCCTACGCTTGTCAGCTACCCCTACTGCAGCTCATGCCATGTAGTTGTCAAAGAGAGCAATACATACACGACCTCACAATTTTTAAACAGTTCTTCAATTTTAAACAATTTATTCACCACAAGCGTTACAGCAGTAGAATGTTTCTTAAGTCTAGTACATTTGACACATTTGAGCATAGCTACTGAAATTGTAAACCTTTATGAAAGGGTAATGCGATTCCCTAACCAATGATATTACTGGTCACGAGGAATGATGAATGTTGTTCCACGGTAGCAGATCGTTTAGCCAATAAATTTTGTGGTAAAAATGAAATTCAAAAGGTGTCTCAGTTTTGCTTATTTATATTAGACTAGACTGGTATGTTATTCAGAGGAGTTAGGCGCAGAAACGTTTCAAGCGTACTTTTTCGACACTTGGACGTTTTTCTGTATTAATTTTTGTTGGTAATGCATTGTTGAAAGTATGTCCAAGCTAATGTTCATCATGTATTCAAAAAAGTTTTCTTAAACATCCTATAATGCGTTTAAAATCATTTTACTTTACTCTCCTAACTATGAATGTAATGCAGCAATGCGTATCTATGTGGGCATTCACTGTAATATTGCCATTTGTATCAATCAATTCACTGTAAAATAGCTAAATGTATCTATGAGGTCATTAACTGAAATAAAGCAATATGTATACATCAGGATATTGACTGTAATATTGCAATATGTATCTATGAAGACATCAATTCTTTCATCCGTAGTCTTATCGTAGAATATCTCACGAGTACACACAATCGTGATGCCATGCACAGGTGACATATACATCACGCAGAAATACAACACGTGACCTCAATAGAAGTGATCCCGAGTGACTAATGCTGATAAATGTGTGGTCATTGCAGGGTCTGTTCCCTCCATACACGCTCAGCCGTACGGTACACCCCTCGAGCTATGATAGCTTTTGTACCTCGGATCCCACTCGGGAGTGATGTTTTAAACTGACCATTGCTTTCTTACTTTAGATACAAGCCGGAGGTGATGTAGTAGTTCACCATTGCTCTCTTACTTTGGATCACGGTAGAAAAAAACAAGGTAGGGTTAAACCAGTCTTTTTTTCGTCAGCAGTGTGTCAATGCTGAGGTCATGGCAACGAACCAATAGCAGCGCTCACATTGCATATGATAACACTGCTAACCCCGAATCTGGTACTACTAGACGAACAAGAGGTGTATTTTCCCCGATAGAAATGACTCTACCTTGTTTCTTCTACCGTGCTTTGGATACAACCCGGAAGTGATGTATGAATTTATTATTGTTTTCTTATTTTCGGTTTCAACCCGGAGGTGATTGATTAGCTGACCAATACTTACTTGCTTTCATTGGGAGCAAACCTGGCGGAAAGGGGAAACAGATGAGAATGAAAGCCGCAAGCAGAGCTGCTCTTCTCTGCTCCACCTGCTGACATACAGCAGTCATTACTTCCTCACCCAGGATACCGTACCGGAAAATGGGCGAAAGAGCCAACACTGGAAGCCTTACATAGATAGAAACAAACGTACGTATCACTCTGCTGATCAATAGCAGTCATTGTGATACTTTCTTACCTTGAACACCGCACAGGAAAATGGGTGAAAGATCCAGCACTGGAAGCCTTACATAGATAGAGACAAACGTTCTGATCAATAGCGGTCATTACTTTCTTACCTTGGATGGAGGGAGGATGAGCAAAAAGTCCGACATAGGACGCCGGGGATAGAAGCAAATGTTTCTCTGGTCTGACTGCCGCCAGACATGGCATGGAAGATGATAATTGTTGGGTGCAGAGCAAGCATTTATACGCAGCTAACAAGGCGTGTATTTACTGCGTGTTTACACGCCATCGCCATGATTGCGCCGCTTATTTATCGTCATTTGTTGTGAGGCAGCGCTGAGGCAGCTCATGTTTGTAGCGCCTACGTCATTGCGCATGTCATGGCTGCTCTTACTCTTTGCTCTTTTTACTGATGCCAGTTTTTGCTGCTGTTAGCTCTTGTTTTAACTGTCTTGGTCTATTATTCGGATCAGTGTTGCTCTTACTCTTTGCTGCTTTTACCGCTGTCATTTTTGTTATCGCGAACTGCTGTTATTGGTACCTAAAGTCACAAGAACTGCTACCACTGTTATTGTTTGCTCCTATCGTTACCATTTAACTATTGGCCTTTTAGCCGTTGTTTTATATAATTATAATCATTTACTATAGTTATTTCTGATAGTTTTCATAGTCATTTTTACTGTTGATATATGTAGGTTCATATACAGGGTGACCGGCACTTTGTTTAACAAACTTAACGTCAGGTTGGGACCGTTGAAATGAAAACTTCTTACTCAATAACCGGGTGGTCGAAAAGGCTGTGTCAAAGAGTTACAAGGACTTAAAATTTTTATCATGCTTTCCGAGTGTTCCATTACTTCGAAGATTAAAATTTGGTCACCCTGTATATTTATTGGCCATGCAATGTAAACATCACATGCGCATGTCATCCAGAAAATTCGATGGCATTGCAATCCTGTGCTTGCACCCCCACAATCACAGGCGGCGGTCATTGCTTTTCTCTGCTACTCGAACCCTCGAACAAGCAACCAAAAGAGTGGCCGGAAATTTCACGTCTCGAGGCAGCGCAAGGAAATGAACGAGAGCATTTCATCGAGCGAGAGTATTTTCAGGCCGGCCAACGGAACACCAGGCGCTCTGCTTGAAAATTTGTACACCGTCAGCCTGAGCTGCTAGTAAACTCTGCCTTTAAATAGCCCGCCTCGCTCAACGGTATAAACTCGCCTGCTTTCTGCAGCTCAGATCCGCACAAATTCGACAGCCTTCTCTGTTTGCTCGTTACGCTGGACGGCCGCGTTTTGCGCAGCGGTAGGCGTTGGAAAAATAATTTAAACAATTTAATTACCCAAAGCGATTCAGCAGTAAATTATTTCTTGAATCTAGTACAATTTGACTCATTTGAATATGGCTACTTATGGGCCCGAATAAGTTCAGCGACTTCTAGGGCATCCTTTCATCAACGCTGTTATAAGGTGTTTAATTATACCTAACTTAATTCACTTAAACGAGTTGTGCACTAGACTGATCAATGAATTGGTCGGTTCCGTGAGAATGCTGATCTGTTGGCGAGTGTGAATTGGGAGAGGGCAAATGGCTTCCAGATTGCTCAGTAAACTTCTCTTTGCGAGTTTTAGAAAATGATTGCTCGTTTCTCTGTGTTTTAATGTTCTGAACACCTATTTCATAATTGATTTTGGCCAAAAAAATTTGTACGGTTTGTTTACTAACATCGGACCTTGAAAAAACGTTCTTATGCGTCTTTGAATCACGTTTAAATTATATTGATATTCCTACTTTGAATACGCATCACAATAAGCTCAAGGAGAGTAGACGCGCCTAAGCCATCATTATCCTCTCCAATATATATTACTCTTTAACTGATGTCTTAGTCGATTAAAATAGGACACACTCGTCCATGTTCTCATCACTTTTGAGATTTACATTTAAATAGTATACACGGTCCGTCAAAAATTACGAGATTCAATATTTTCCCAGAATAAATTCGCCAGGTGTGGATGACCAGCAAATATATCCATCCCAACAGTACCCGCGATTAAAATAATTTTATACTTGTGCACTGGTGAAACTCGTATCACAGATACGGTCATTGAGCATCCTTATGAGCGTCACAGAGAGACGGAAGAAGCAGACACCAAACAAATGCATAAATAAATAAACACGCCAAGGGTATTGTTAGGTAAGAAGATATATCCCAACTAAGAGGGTGTGGGCGGAATGATGCCCAACTTATCAGCCAAAACTGACACCAGGTGTCAATAAAACGACATGCCTAAACCTGTAGGCCTCCGCACACGCTGTCATGTGTGAGCACTTGAATGAAGGTGAGGGCAGGTGGTGCGTGTCTGCCTGTGTTAGCACAGGTGGGTCACGTCGCGCCTGTCACGTGCTCATTTCTAAACAATCCTTTAGGAAATATTTCAATTTCGTTTGATCGGACACCGCAAGAAAGTAAAGGATGCTTGGCATTAACGTCAATTCTACTCCTTGAGGAAATATTTCAATTTTGTTTGATCGGACACCGCAAGAAAGTAAAGGATGCTTGGCATTAACGTCAATTCTACTCCATGAGGAAATATTTCAATGTTGTTTGATCGGACACCGTAAGACTTGAGTCAAGGGGGCTTGACACTAACATCAATTCTAGGGGCCAAAAACCTGCAGTGTTTTTCTGTGCTAAAGTTTTCTCCGTTTTCTGGGTGTGGTACCGGCCTGGGTGTAGCATGAGCTTAAGCGGACGCTTTTAATCAAGTCAAGTTGATGCGCGGCCCTCAACGTGTCATATTTTTAAAGGCGTTCTCATTAACGTCAGGACGTGAAGACATAGGTCAGATAATAGGATTCAATTTCGATCGTAAATCGGCTTCCTTAAACGTAGATATTCATAATTAAAGAAAGGAGTAGCTCAGTTATGTCAACTGCTTACGTAAGCGTTTTGAAATAGCAAGGTGAGGGTACACTTTACAACCCTAAAATAGAAAGGAAAAGGCAAAGCGGAACATCATTCAAATCAAAATTTAATAATGAGACAAGTGAACCATTAAACTGTTATCGATTTAACTGTAAAAAACGCATAGGTTTTGCTCAAACTAATTTTATTATTGCATTAGTATTTCTTTGTCAGACTCATACTCAGGTCACAAATTATTGTTCCTTAGGGAACTAAATACTCGTCTTGAAATAACGCTACTGTAAAGCCATCTATTTAGCTTTGGCGAGTGGGACTATCTGGGGCAAAGTGCCCAATAGAGTTCTGTAATCTCGTTAACGTGCAAAATGTACAAAAGAGTTCTGTAATCTCGTTAACGTGCAAAATGTACAAAAGAGTTCTGCTATCTCGTTAACAGAACTCAGGCCCCGGAATACTTTCATTTTAAAAGCGAGGACTTGTTTTGTGGGCATCTGAAGGTCATCGGGGCGTGGCTGCTGTGTGCAGCGGAGGGAAACTGAGAGTATCTTCAATTCGCTCCGTCACATTTCTGTTCAGTGAACGAATTCCGTTTCTAATTTCTCAACCGCACGAAATTTTTCCAGCCCATCGCGCCTTAAAAGGTGAAGAAAATTGTTCACCATATTTACTAAAACAATTTATAAAATGCAGTGATAGATTTTATAGACTGAGTGTTTTAGTAAATTTGAAAAGTAATTGTCTTCGTCTTTTAACGCGTGATGAACTGAGCGCATTCCTATTCCTTGCTCAGAAAATTAGGTCTAAGCAGAGCTGGGGGTCCCACGTTCTGGGGTCGCTGTGGAGCACTCAAGTTAAAATCATCCTCATTTGTGTCATCAGTCACAATTTACTCCAGTTTATACTTATTACTGTTATGAAAATACCTCATTTTAATGAAAATTTCATTGTTAAAGTGAACTGTTTGATGTTTATTAATGCGACTGCAAAGTCCGCATGCGTAATGCCCCAAAATTAATTTCATTTTTGTGCAAGTATTCCTCTGTGAGGAGCTCATATTCAGGTAACAAAATATTGCTCCTTAGGGAAATAAATTCTCCTCTTGTAAAGCGGCTGTAAATTGTGCCAAATGATATGAAGTATCAGTCAGCCACACGGCTGTTTTTATGGCGGGGCTTCAAGAGAATTTTATGGTTTCAGTATCCGTGATACCTGCTTCAGTTGTCGACGCCGGCTTATTTTAGGTATCCTAATTGCACACTGAAACTGCGCCTGACTTAGTTCTTACCTAAGTCGGTTCCCTGTAGCGATAGAGACGGACGTAAATGTGTTGGGAACGCGCTTACAGAATCCACTGCAAAGCGATTTCTAGGACTCATGTTACAAGATTGTAGTTAGCATAAAAGTTCTTAAACTCAACGAAACAGTAAGGGAATTCGATTAGCACTGACTTCTCTGTAAGTAGAAGCAAAAACTTCAAGTTTAGAAATCCCGTTCTCATGCACAAACCCTGAGCGTGCAATTCAAACTTGAGGCCTGCACTGGGTGCCATTGTGGCGTTTTCCTTGTCATATTTATAAAACCCAGCTGCGTTTCACACCAATGTGCGCTGCGTTTTGCATCAACTTTTGCTGCTTCTTCCTTCAAATTGGGGTTAGTTTCACATCAAACTAGGGTACATTTCTCTTCAAATTGGTTTGCGTTTCACATCAAATTATGATGCGTTTCACATCAAACTGGGGCGAGTTTCACACGAAATAAGAAGGCTTTTTACATCAAATTGGGTAGTAGAAAATCATACAGCTTATGGTGACTCTGTAGGCCGATAAGCTTGCTTTATTTATGATACGGAACATGAATTCTTTAGCTTGAGCCATTTTTTGATCCAACGTCGCGTTCAGGCAGTGAAATTTTATCTTATTTCAGGTACCGTAATTATGAGTATATACAAGAACCTCTGTATTTTTTATACTTTTATTTTTTTTGGCTTATATGAGGGGAAAAAAAATTTAGGACACTATCGAAGAAAGCGCGATTGAACCCAGATTTAGAGCGCACTTTGATCAAAAACCCTTGTTTAGAGGAAAACTTCATTGCAAGCATGTCACTGTCATTTTTATGATGTTCAGATTTAGGTCTCTTACAGAAATAATTTTGTTGAACAAACTTGGAGCCTATTATAGCGCGGGCGAACATTGCTAACAGAGTGTGCACTTTTCAGAGAACACACTTAACCATGATACAATGGTACGTATAATCTCACCGCACACCCACCACAAATCATCAACTTTAATGGTACTAAATTGCTGTGACGGATGCAAATAATCTCAATGGACACTGCAAATAATTAAACTTAGTGGCCCTACAACGCTCTGGCAGATTTCCTCAGTCGTAAATTAGATAATCGCGTAATTGCGAGGTGCCTGTGTAGATAACGCGCAGCTGTCTTCTCGCTCATGTCAGGTCTTCATGTATGCGCTATCACGCAATGATGGAGCGTCTCGTTTCTTTTCCTTGATATCAAGTCTTCTACGTGAACGCCAAAATGCAAGCGGTATTTTGAGATGAGTCGCACGCCTGTGATTCTTCTCTTTCATTCAAAGACTTAGCTATTTTGGACGCTTATGACTTGGCCGCGTAGGTTAAATGCTGAATAAAGCGCGTCCATGCAAGCCTTATACTGCTACCACTGTGATTGTAAAGTGGAAAAAAGGATTTCGTAATTCTACTTTACAAGTATTATCCTGTTTTTTGAACAGGGTTTTTTTTTTAATGAATAAATGATGCAATTACAGCAAATTTTGTGGTCGCTGTTAGTTTTAGTAACGCATTCGTTGTCGGTGATGGTTGAATTTTAGCTTAGATTTGTTTCAACCCATTTCTCCCAGTTTCAGAGCCTCTCATTTCATTTACAATTTTATAAATACGTAATGGATCGGATGTTATTTAACCTAATATTTCTATTTATTCATTCGCCATAACTGTCTGCAGTAAACTTCCAAGTTCATTGCAGCTCAAAGAATTACGTGAACTTAGGCAGCGGGTGCCCGATGAAAGTAGGTAGCTAGGTCCGGGGCTGCCTTGTGGCCAACAGCCCTCGCTTTATGTTCAGGGATCTCATTTTTGATCAATTTACGTCGTCCTAGCGGTATGGCTACCAGTGCAAGTTATTCTGTCTACTTGGCTGTTCAATTATTTGTACAGCATTTCTATCGATGTAATTAAAATCATCATATTTATGGATCTCTTCTGTCAATTAAGCCACCTTCGTTACCCAATTATTTGTAGTGTTTCCGTCGATGTCATTAATATCCATTATCTCGATGTATTATTTCCAACAATTATTACCATCATTACAAGTGGTGGAAATGTACACGAGCGACAATTTGCACTGAAACAACACACAATTTTGAAAGGAAGATTGAAAGGCTAATGCGATGTGGATCATAAGTTCTACGTCAAAGGAACTGATTTCAAAACTAAAAAAAATTCTATACCTCAAAATTATGACAGCGTATATCAACGATACAGTATAAGACACAAGTTAACCATAATAACCAAAGTAATCAAATATTCCCACTATCTCCTACATACATCAGGTGATGACTTTAGGTCAGTGGTTCTTAGCCTGGGTTGAGCAAGGTGTAGTTTGTGCACTAATACAGTATACAGTCATATCCTCATGTTCTGAATATGAAGAAAAAGCACATTTTATTTTTCCAACTACGAAGGGTTCGATGAATGCATGTAATAAGAACCACTGCTTTAGATGCACCAAAATTTTGCCTTTAAATAAATATTGCACGACTATCTACCAAATCAAATGAATGATGCAACATTAAGACGAGGTTATGGCTCTGTATGATGCAAGTGCGACCCGCAGAAGGCGCTCTCGTGTCTTTATCTCTTATCAGCGATGATAACACGTCTGCTGGTTACCTCCTGCAACTGCCCTCGTCCTGCCTGCTGTGTACTGCGTAGCTCTTGTTCTTATTGCTCTGGCTTTGCGCGTCGCACTAGTTTTGGGAGCGTGACCCCCATATTGTGTTTCAAGTAAGCTTAAAATCTGAATTTTACACAGATGCATGTTTAAATGCACACCTAGCGCTTTAAAAATGTATAAAAATGCAAATGCTATAAATAGTTATCGAATTTAAGAAAATAGGAATAATAATTCTTGCACCGAACAACTATCATTTTTGGCCAAGTTTCCGCTTTGATTTTAAAAAAGACTTTATTAATAAAGAATTTACTAGCCAAAATAAATATTTTTCCACAAATGCCCCCAGGACGGACACATTCTTTCCGTCAAATGTAAAGGAAGTTCCTTGCACTCAATAAAAAAGTTCATACCCAAGGGGCTCGCAAAACACGAATTATAAATTCTTTGAAGTTTTTGTGCTACTATCCCAGAGCTGCTGAAATTAATTGCCATGTCCTGACGTGCGAAGTGGAATTTATGAAAATTAAACGGTAAATAAAGAAAGTCCAGTGATTTGAATCACAGTAAAGAACACCAAATTGAAGAAAATTAAATGTCAAAAGAAAACTTAGTTGTATTTGAAATAAAAAATGACTAATCGCAAAAATGACTAATCGAAAGATGAATACATTTTCCTGGGCAGTCTTTATAAACAGACAGAGATTTACGGAAGACGTAGTCGTATCCCTTGAGAAGTAATAAAACGCCAATGGTCGTAGGCTGTGAACTAAAATAAGCATTCCAGTTAACCCATGGGTAGTTATAGAGAAATTACATATGTCATTATTCAAAACATGTTCATCGTGTAACCAATGTTAAAGTTTTCAGAAGTTAAAGAGCCTTCCTTATATCATTTTGAGTTTACTTGTAATTGAAAGTACATTTTTTGTCATTAATATATTAGTGTAAGTTAGTGCTGGTGCTAGGACGTTACACGTCGGCAAGCCCTGAAACAAGACACGTTTTTAAACAGTTTCAGTTGAGGGTCTGGAATTTATAAGTTCCTGTTCAGGCCCTTAATGAAGACAGAGTGGGTATTAATAAAATGTTTTTGAGGTAACTAACAATGACTGAAATTATTAATTCTTATTGATATGACTTATGAAGACTAAACTTAAAAAGTTCTTTTGATATGACTGATAAAGACAGAAATTTATACGTTCGTTTTAAGGTGACTGTTAGACATACTCATGTAGACTGACTTCCAAGCAGGACAGACAAGTTTTTTTCGTGCTAAAAAATCAACGTTTTCGTATAAAATTTACCACAACGACCACTCAGCTGACCTTCGTTATGAAACAGTCTTCGAAATAGGATCCCACTTTACATAAGCACAAACTTCAAGATCGCAGCCATTCAAAATTTAAAAAGGAGTGGCCAGCAAAGTACTATGTCAAACATAACCCTTCCCCCCCATCCGCCCCCCCGTGAAGGTGCGCCACACGAATAGCTTATCTAAGTTGGCTGCCGAGCTCCTGCGTGGAGGCAAAGAACTCCAGGTTATCGTCTCAGATGAATATGAGAGCGCTATCTCCATTGAACTTTATCTGATTACGCCGCGTCAATGATTTGCTCCACATCTAAGCCTTCCTCTCTGCGACGGCTCTCACCTGCAGCGATTACGAGTGCTCTGCACACATCGTGCGTGGCCGCGGCGTGCACAGGCTGCCGAGTTGCGATATTACATGCTTGCAAAATATCTTATTTCTACAGGCAATGTTCTACTCGAAAAAATCCTACTGCGTCTCAAGACCAGGGAATTATAGAAATCTGCCCCGGCTTAAGAGAGGGAATTGTAAGAAAAATCTACCATAGTTAAAAATTTAAATCGCGTTTCCAAATTGGTCATAAAAATTCGAAAGCGTTGGTAGGAAACGAGTACTCTCAAAAATGCAGAAGATTATTATTTTGCTGGTTATTTGCTGCATTTGATTATTTTAAACTAAAAATGTATTGAATAGTGTGATCGCATCACAAGTTAGAATGTAAGTCAGTAACATCTCAAATCAATTTGAACATAGAATTTAAATCTGTTATAAATAAAAATGTGGAAATTTTCATTCTAGATAAAATTGTTCTCGTAAATTTAATTCTTTTAACACATTTGAATTCTTAAAATCAAATCTTGCTTTCAGTCTGGTCTTCATTGAATAGGGGGATCGGCTAGTAATGAATGTGGCACACGAGCACATTTGGGTATCATAAATTTCAATTAGGAGGCTAGGACCACTTCTATGAGTAATATTAAGAACCTGTTCAAATATCTGCATAGCATTAACGGCACATAACACGCATTACAATAGTGGTGCATGTACATGGCACTGCACCACTATTGACCAGTGGCCCTTTTTTTGCTGCTCACACCGCTGCAGTAATTTCAGTAGCGTACTCCACTGATCGCCACCAAATGATAGTCTATGGCTAATAGCTATTATTTGAAAACGGTATCTGTTGGCAGCATGCACATACTTCATAGTTACCATCAACAATTCATTCTCAAAAATAGAACTATTGGCGCACTATACTGCTTTGAACCCACCCTAAACAGCACTGATTGCCCTGAACTACAGAAAACCATTCGAGACAGCCCATCGATTTTTTATTGGGAATCACCGGATCGTGCCTTGGTGCCGTCGTCAAATGGCGGTTGAGCTGACTCAGGGGTATTGCTCTGACTCAGCACTCGTGTGGGAGGTCGGGAATAGAGGGAAATCTTTAACACGTTGCTCGCGACGTGAGCCGCTGGTGTACACGGAGGGAATTTGCGCCAATGGTCGCAAATTTTGGAAATTTTGCATTGAGGAAATTTGTGTACACCGACCAGCAGTCACAAACTTAGTTTTCATAAATACTTCATCAAAGCTAAATGAAGGTATGATCCAGTTCATGTTTGATGTTTTCAAAATTGCTTATTACAATTGACTCTGAATTTGAGTTTAATATTGAAAATTGAAAAATTGATGGGGGTGTGGATCACTACAATTGACTTTGAATTTTAGTTGAATGTTGAACTTCCGTTTAACCCACCGCAGTCAACAAGATGCCTGCACGCTGGGTGGTCCCTCCGAGTTAAGGAAAACATGCGAGCGTGGGCGCGTGGATACTATATAATTCGCTCACTGACATCAAACCATACTCATGACTTCTGAATAAAATAACTACTTTTCTCGATAAAGCGCGGTCGGAAAATCACCACTGTGCGTAACATAAGTTTTACTTTGAGGTCGCCATGTAATAGTACCTTTTGAACGCAAGAAATAAATCAAAATTATTCGAAGTTTTCAATCTTCTGTTGGTTGATCGCCAGAATCATTTAAAGAAAAATTACAAATGATAAAATAAAGCCAGACTTACGTTCAGTCGTCGCTATGCATGCGGGACATGAACTCAGTCCAAACGAAGCTGCACACTTTCTGCATATATTTCTCAGACAGTTTTGTTGGGACTTAGATAAATCATCACATCCTAATGATCATGCACCACTAACTGATATTCTTCTCTGATTACTGATGGGCCATTTCATCAAACTCTAATCCATGTACTGGTAGTAAATTCCCGATAAATATTCCTCGAAAGTTAGTGAAATCATCAGACGAATTACCGTAGAATTTTCCAACTCCTCTCTCTCATGAATAGGCATAGAATTTTGTTACTTGCTGAACGTAGCTACAAAGTTACTGAGGTTATTGTGTGTGCTTAAGCATTTTTTGCATTAGTTACGTTAATATCGTGCCACTGTACAGGATGTGCTAGTGGCAAATAAGGCTTAGAGTAGGCACGTGCTCTATCTCACACCACGTGACTGTCATTCTCTGAATTACTGGGAAGCCATGGCGATGCTGGCAACGTATCTGAAGAACTATTCAAGCATGCGATCATCTGTCATCATTTACTTGACATAATCTGCACGTTACACGGTGTAAATCATATATCATCATGAGAGCAAGAATTTTTCACCACTTCATCCCAACTAGAAATGATGAAAATGTAGGAGCGATCAGCCACAGATAGACGATTATATGTTAATTTTATCTAATGACCCACTGACGCTCGATTGATTTTCTATTTGACCGAGCAGCCGAGCCTTGCCTTAATATATTAGCAAAATTAGTTTATAATTTATATGAATTCTCTTTAATTCTACAATTTGTCCACAATTAACTTCACTATTTAAGTCTACTATTCAAGTCCACAATTCAACTCTACAATTATGACTACAATTTATGTCTTCAATTTAAGTTCATAATTTAAGCCTATAATTTAAATTCACAATTTAGGCCTACAATTCAAGTCTACAATTCAAGTTTACAATTCAATTGCGCCCTCTTTATTGATAATAAATAAATTTATAAAAAGCATAGGCAATTATAAGATTGGACATCACCTTGACTTTTTCGTTATTATTAATGTTAAATCTCCAGCAACTGCGAGCTCATAAATTAAATATTCGTTACTTTTCCTGATCAAATCAAGGGCAGAAGATCCAAGCTGAATTAAATTTAGAGAAATTTTCGTTTTTCTGTAAAATGTTCAAATGATCTTTACTGGAATCACATAAGTGTGTCAATTTCCCATCATGCTGCAGCGTTGTACGCGACCCTTGCATTACGTCTGTTGCAACAACAGATATGTTGCAACATCAGTGCTTGTTATTGCTCTTTTCAATTCTATAACCATTGTTGTTGCTGTTAGCATAGTAGCAACTATTACAGAGAAACTATTTGAGTAACGGTTTCAACTATTTTAGTGAGAGGGACTATTACAACTGTTATAGTGAAAGGGACTATTACAACTGTTATAGTGGACGGAACTATCACAACTATCACAGTGAAAGGAAAAATTACATCACTATTGATTTATAGCTGTCAATAAACTGGAAACTAATACAATAAATATATTGAGAGGTCCTGCCTTATAATTACATGCAAGTACATATGTTTTCACATCTTCTAAATGAATGTTAATATTCCTAGATAACTCAAAACAATTATAGTTGACAACAATAATAACATTAATGAAATAATTTAATTACACAGAAAATAAATAAACTTTTTTCTATCAGATTTAAAATTTTCTTACACGTTAAAATATCCATCTGTAATTTATTTTCAAAATATCCATTAACAATATTCATGTGGTTTTATTATTCATCATAAAAATATCTTTTTATTATTACACAAAAACGCTCAACAATTTTTAATGACGAACAAAATTCGTAAGAATGATGTTAAGTTTCGCATAACTGAACAAATCTTGATTTAACTTGACTGTGCAGCTCATGCTGCTGCTGCCTTCATGCCTCTCCTTTGTGTCTAGTTCTTACGCTTGACCGCCGAGGCTTGGCAAGCCTTGGCAGGCCCGCAGGCCGATCTGTCAAGACGCTTCTTGTCTGGCGGCCGCCGCCTCGCGCTTGTCATTCGGTGTCAACGCTTCCTTGTTTTTTCATCCGTGGAAATTCTTCAGCTTTGTAAATTATCCAGCAGACTGCACAGCACTTGTCCTTCTTCATCATTATAAATTATCCAGCAGACTGCACAGCACTTGTCCTTCTTCATCATTATAAATTATCCAGCAGACTGCACAGAAACTTTCCTTTTCCGTCATTATAAATTATCCTGAAGATAGCACAGCAATTGTCTCTCTGTATTATTATAAATTATCCTGCAGACTGCACAGCAACTGTCCTTTTTCTCCATTAAAAATTACCCTGCAGACTGCACCAACACAAAAATCTTTATCCATGCTCAAATTTCTGTTTTTCCTTTTGAGTAGATATTATCCTTCATCCTAAATATAAATTTTTTTCTATCCTTAGAGGGAATTGCTCTTTGTCCTGGATGACAATTATCCTCTATTGTAACTGGGGATTATTTTTCCTAATGGATCGAAATAATTCATTATTTTATAAGAATTATTCTTTACACTGAAAACGAATTATCCATCATCTGGAACAGTCGTCATCCATCATCCCGGATGGGGATTTTATTTCTCTCAGAAAAAGAACTATCCTTCATCATGAACAGAAATCATTACCCTTTATCACAAAATTAAATCATCTTCATCATGAATTGTAGTCTTTCATGATGAGGCTACTCATCATGATAAGGGTTTCATGAACTGAAATCATCGTTCACCATGAATGAAACTTGTCTCTCACACTGAATAGGTTCTCTTTAGGTACTGGCACTCAGTAGCTGCAAGGTCACCAGAAGATATGTACCCTTGTTTCGTAAAATTAATAGCTCTGGAGTAAAGAAGAACGACGGATTGCTAGCACGTGAATCAACGTCACGAATTGAAGACAAATCCCTCACTCTCAAGGGTCTCCCTCCCGATTCGCGAAATACTACTACGTAGTTAAGAAGTCGCAAGTTAAGAGGTCTCGGGCTCTAGCGAGCTAAACCCTTAATGGTTATACTACCACTGTAATCGCTGAGTCCGTGGATCCTCTGCGACGACCACCCTCACGGATAGGTAGTGCTGCAGCTCCGCTCTCCGACCGCGTCAAAGGTGGCACTTCACTTGTATTAACGATTTAACACACGCGAGAAGTAGCCGGAATAATCAAGGGCAGATGATAAGGTTGAAATTAAATGCTGTATTTGATACTTCTTACAAGCTTTAAGTAACATCCCAAGTGAATTTTGCTTGTTCTGCGTCGAAAGATTTTAGAAGTTTGGCAAAATGCAACAAGGAAAACAAATTTTGCCCACATGTGGATGAACTCTTATTTATGAGTTCTTGTTGCTCAGTCAGTATTGGTCATACTCATGTTATTCATGCAACATAAGACGGTCATGTTGAGAATGTTGTAAAGGATCATAGTGCGTAACATTATTCTTGATTATGTTGGACTGTGTTGGTTACGGTCACGTGGCGTAGCGTAAACTCATGTTGAATAATTTTGATAAGGAACATAGTGAACAGGAGCAGCCTTGGTCATGTTATTAAGAGCTGGTCGCAGTCTTGTTGCAGATTTTGAATCATGTTGGACATTGTGGTTTTGAGCGCCAATCCAAGCATTTTATTCGTCGCTTCAAAACTATGCTCTTCAGAACAGAAATTTAAGAATCCTTTCTTTTTTATCAAGAAAAATAAATATCTCCATAAAATCCCTACCACTTGAAAACAAACGGGCCAAATGCCTTCACACAGTAATATTGAATTACACTCTTTTGCAAAATTAATTTTGACAAAATTGTCATCAATGCATTCGCAAATTTCATGTCATTGATACATCCGCAAATTTTACACCAATAATGCATCCACAATTTCGTCTTTTTCGTTGCGACATAGTTCCTAGTCATGCGTTAAGACCATAATGGACGGCTTCTTGAAAAATTCATATCGATGTTTTATTGCAGAAATCAGCAAAACGTAAAGATGCAAATCTCAAATGTTGTGTTATTTATGCAACAACGAACTCAATCAATATTGATTTCAGCTGAGTTAAACAAGTTTGACTTCTTTAAAACACACATCGGGTCCAGCCACTCGTCATCTCCCCGAGCGCTAATGAACAGCACGCGACAAAAATCCCCTAATGACCGCAAAATGCGCGGCAAACACAGGTTCCAATCGAGATCCGCTGTGTTTGCGAGCCCGTCAATGAGGTGAAGCTTTACACCAGGGAACCTCGTGATTACCGGCACTGGTGCTCGAAAATCAATCTGAGCAACAAACAAATTTGAATTTTTGATGCAACAGGACGCTCAGAAATGAGGATTAAAACATCAAGTCCTTCTTCTCTGGAAACAGTCATTTGAAAGTCGTCATTGTGGATACCGTCATATGAAAGTCGTCATCGTGGATACCGTCATATGAAAGTCGTCATTGTGGATACCGTCATATGAAAGTCGTCATCGTGGATACCGTCATATGAAAGTCGTCATTGTGGATACCGTCATATGAAAGTCGTCATCGTGGATACCGTCATTTGAAAGTCGTCATCGTGGATACCGTCATTTGAAGTCGTCATCGTGGATACCGTCATTTGAAAGTTGTCATCGTGGATACCATCATTTAAAAGTCGTCATCGTGGATACCATCATTTGAATGCCGTCATCGTGGATACCGTTATTTGGAAGTCGTCATTTTGGATACCGTCATATCAAAGTTGTGCACCGTATAGCACCCACGTGACACGGCGAACGTTTTTTTTTTTGTGTTTTAGAGCACGTGGGCAACCACATCTCATACGCTTGCTACACCGTGGTGGCGTCAGATTAATTTAGGTTAGAAATATTGGTTTAAGCCTCTTTCAGCACAATATAGGCGTTCCAAAGAGAGGAAGGCATCTCAGATTTGATCAGATTACGTTTGTTGATTCACAACAAAGGTGTTCCAAAGAGAGGAAGATGTCATTGACAACAGAGTTAAGGAAACTGGGAATCTATGAACGAAATGCGTTTTCACACTCTATCCCCTGTGCATAGAAACAGTAAGGTAGGAAGGAAGTTTCTGAAATAAGATGAAAGTTGAATCAGAATGTATTAGGTCCTGAAAAATTCTAAAGTTGTATTTGGGATTCGCCTTCGTATAATTGCATAATTACGATGAGTAAGACAGGGCTGCATTAATGCTAGTGCAACGGATCCCTCATCGTAACCAGGAGAGCAAGAAATGCCTGCTGAAAGTGGAGCAGGTGGGAGGGGGAGTTGCTGCAGGTGGTAGAGATCCTTGGTGCAGGTGGTGCAGGTGGTGCAGGTGGTGCAGGTGGTGCAGGTGGTGCAGGTGGTGCAGGTGGTGTAGGTGGTGCAGATGGTGCAAGTGGTGCAGGTGGTGCAGGCGGTGCAGGCGGTGCAGGTGGTGCAGGTGGTACAAGCCAAGTGTGCCAGAAGACCCCGCTTGGCACGCCTCACGTCACACTCAGAGGAGAGCGACCGCAAAAACTCAGCAGATGGCCTCTACCTGGCCGGCCTATCTTGAACGGCCGTAAATAACCCGCACCTCGTGCCATAACCGCCGTAAATAACCCGCACGTCGAGCCATAACCGCCGTAAATAACCCGCACGTCGTGCCATAACTGCCGTAAATAACCCGCACGTCGTGCCATAACTGCCGTAAATAACCCGCTCGTTGCTCCAAAACTGCCGTAAATAACCCGCACGTCGTGCCATAACTGCCGTAAATAACCCGCTCGTTGCTCCATAAATGCCGTAAATAACCCGCAGTTTGTTGACTACCTTTCAATAACCCACGCTTTGCATCACAAACTACTGGAAATAATCCTCACATCACAAACCGAACTAAGGAACACTAAAACCACGAACTGCTGGTGCAATGCCATGCCACCAAAGTCGACTACCTCCGACCGTTGATAACCCGATTCATGTATTATGATTTCGACTCGAACAATCATAAATTTCATTTACACAGTCACATGCTGCCGTGTTGTTGCGTGAGCTGCCCCTAATATCTTTTGAAGTGTATTAAAGTACTTCTAAAATTGTTCTCCTTGCTTTAATGTTGGTTTTATCAACTCTCTTCCATACTATTATTATTCTAAAATTATTTCAACCAACGTGTTTTCATATTACTTACAATGTCCCTTTCTTAGTTAGACAGGAACTGTTCACACGCAACCGTGTTATTCAGTGAGCTGCCCCTACTATGTTTTGGAATATATTAACGCTTTGACTGCGACGCGAGCCATAGTTGGTCACTGAGGGAGTTTTCATTATGCTACTGACCAACCAACACACACAAACTCAATTTAAAAAAAAACTTTATCAAAACCACATGAAAATATTATCCGGTTAATGTTAGTATTTTCAATATGGCTTACTAAAATTGACTTTCATATTTGGATTGAATTTAAACTTTAGTTTTGCCTGCCGGAATTAAAGTGTTGCACTATAATTATGACATAATTTCAACTACCTTGCACACACACTACATGTACACAGAGTTCCATTCTTAGATATAAGCTTGTAGCACATCTTAATGATTGTGGTCAGAAGACCTTAATTATCGCGTAAACAACTTTTTTCTTATGACTGTGACCCAATAGTAAAGAGGTAGCGGATATTTTTTAGTTCTTTCGTTTTTGTTTGGCCATTGAATTGTAATTAATAACATTTGAACATTTTTTTTAAGGTAAATTGTGGTCTTTTTAGGAATCCTTGATGTTTGGACATAACACAGAAGGCATTTCAAGCGATTTTGGAAGAAAAAGTAAGCTTTGTTTTCGTCTTTCTTGACGTTTGGGAACATCCCTGCAACAACCCTGGGATTTTCGGCCCAAATGGCCTTTTTTGTTGTTGAAAAAGGATCCTTAAGTGGTGGGCTATTGTGCCCTAAAATTTTATGGGGATACGGGCACTAGAAACCCCTTCCCCCTCCCCAAGAGAGGTGTAAGGTGACCAAAAATCATGAATTTTTGACCTCATATTAAAATAAAGCATACAGGAACATTAAAATCTGCCTTCTTTAGTTTGTTAGCAATGTTGTAAGAATTCCAAAACTGTCTTTGGTTTTGTTGCAGCATGGAAACTCATTGACTTGTATTCATTGGAAAGATCACATAAAATATCAAAAACCAATATTTTCCATTTTCTGAAAAACTATGGCCAAAATTGAAAAAAATGAATTGATCAAAAGGCGTTTCTTTTTAAAAATTACATTCAACGGCTAATTTTAGAAGAATCAGTTCACAAATGAAAAATTTACCATTCTTCAAGAAATGAAAAATTAATGAATTTTTTTATGTAATTTATACATGTAATTTACAATATAGTGTATATATGAAATATACATGCGAATAATTTCTAGATGATAATACAACATGAATACAGCATTCAAGAGTACAAATTGTCCATGATATTACACATGAAAAGAATTGTGTTTTTGGCTTCTTACGAAAAAACTCATTTGCAACATTCAAACGAATAGAAGTCAGTGAGTTTTCATGCTAGGAAAAAACAAAGACAGTTTGAAATCCTTGGAACATTTCTAACAAACTAAAAAATCCCGATTTAATTTGTACATTTGACTTTTCATCACAGTTCAAAACAAAAAATTTGACATATTTTAGTTAGTGATCGAAAATCGCATATCAAAAGAAAAAGAAAATAGAATATTCGGATTTGTATTAGTTTGTTTGAAATGTTACAAGGATTTCAAAACTGTCTTGGAATTTGTTCTAGCATAAAACCTCATTGACTTATGTTCTTTTGAAATATCCCTACAATGAACTAAATATATATAAAACTATTATTTCAATTTTTTCATAAAAAATAAGGTCTAAATCGGAAGAGTTACAGGAGTAAAATTTATCTTTTTCAAAAATTACATATACAGGCCAAACTTCAGAACAATCTGATCAAAAATTAAAAAATCGCTGGGATGCCCCCCTTAATTGACGTCCTTGATCGTTTTGAGGTGAAAGTACTTACTAAACACACGGTTACGAGATCTGCTTCAAAGATTTTAAAAATCACTATTAATGAAAAGAGTAAATGGGTCTTAGATATCCAATGGGCCTTATTTCGTCGAATTTAGCTGATAAATTGATGAACGAAAAAAATCAACTGCAGCGCAATGCATCCAACTTACTCGCCATATACACACAAACTCAAATAAGTTCATGGTGAACATTGTTTTTCTCTCAAGGTGTTGATAACAAACAGCCTCGAGAGGCACATACATACACACATTTCAAAAGCTGTTTGACAACCTCGATGCTTTAATCAGAACATAAGGATTTGATGGTAATTTTCTCTATTCCTTTGAAGACGTGTTAGGGCATTTGAAGGCGATGTAGCTTTTTTCTAGGCCAGTGATATTCTCATGAAATGCTGAATGGCGTCGTTAGGCAGCTCCTAGAGCCCTCTGGCGCAGCTTGACAGACCGATACGACGGCGGTTGACAGCAATGGCAGAAGTTGACAGGTGATTTGGGCAGGCTGTCAGATACGGCAAAGTGGCACATCGGCAAAATGAGGCCACGTGACAGCCGCACCTCGCTATTGAGCTCCTACAAGAAGCCTAGGCTAGAGCAACGTCATTTATTATGGAAATAATGTCCCCATCTTTTTGCTATTGTGGGGTAAAAGAGGAATAGGGTAAAATTTGGGATAAAAGGCAAAGAGTGTCACCATCTTTTCGTTTTTTGGTCGTTTGGGGGTAAAAGAAGAATAGTAACTGAATATTCATCGTTTAATGAAAGAGAATAAAAAACCTAATGCCAGAATATGACGCAATGCTATGAGACTCTAAATACGAATGAATGGGTTTACAAAATCCCCCAATGTGCATGTGGGGTTTTATAATGGAAATTCAATGTATAAATCTTTTCAATCCCTGATTTCGAAAAATTAATGCTGACCTAATTCTAAATGGATTTTTCTACGCGTTCAATACAGAAAAAATGAGGCTCAACAAACACATGAGGCTCAAGAAAAGGGAAAAATGGAGTTCAACTCTACTAACTAAAGTGGCCATTAGCAAAGCAGTGCAGGTCGATGCCACTCAGTGAAGTTCGCTGAAGGAATTACTGCATTGACGTGCGAGGCTACGATTCAAGAAAACTGAACGAAAATTGATATTCCGTCTTCGTCGCTGTACAGTCATTGCTGCATCGCGCTATTTATACTAAGCCGGTACTGCAGAGATACTTCGCATATACTGTAGTTAAACTACTTGCTCTAATACTGCATTTGTGATGCACTGATACTGCCGAAGTACTGAGTCAATACTGCTCTAGTACTAAACTGATGTTGCAGTAGATCTGCACCGACACTGCAGGAGTACTGCACCGACACTGCAGGAGTGCTGCACCGACACTGCAGGAGTGCTGCACCGACACTGCAGGAGTGCTGCACCGACACTGCAGGAGTGCTGCACCGACACTGCAGGAGTGCTGCACCGACACTGCAGGAGTGCTGCAACGATCATCAATGGAGTATTGGATAGCCTCATTCACAGTCCGCTTCAAGTTTGGGTGGAATCTTCCAGCTTGGACGTTCACTGGAGTGGATCTTAAGCAGCCTAAGAGCTAAGACTAAGACTAACTAAGGCTACCTATAAGTGCATCTTCAGCAAACTGAGAGCTAAGACTAGCAGCATTGTTCAAAGTTTGCCCTAATAATTTAACCATTTTAATAAAGTAGAGGATTAAGTCATTAGATAATGAGCTCCTCCAAAGTTCAACCCATCAATCAATGGTGAAGCCTCTCCGACAATGTAAGTCCTTTCTCGTTAAGTTAGAGTTGAGAAACGCTAATTGATGCTAGAATGTTGCTCAGACTTTGAAAACGAATGAGTGATGTTACAAAGTGACCCAGATTCATTATAATATATGCATTTGAGGATAACCCATTGCAGGATTAATTCACTTGCGAATCAACCTTTACAAAACAACTTTGTTAACATTCAAAGCTCAAATTTTCTTGAGGAAAGCTTCATGTGAACTCCTGATTTCTTGGATTTCAAAACCAGCATTTTTGTGTTCAGTATCGGTTGCTGTACGTACACTCTTGTGTTATGTTTTATTCCAAGATGCATATGACTCCAATATTGTCAAAAATTTTAGCTTACAAATTTTAACCTAGTATATTTATATTCATAGCCAACTCAAAGAACAATTCTAGATTGTGATTTATTTGGAATTCCATTATTTACAGTGTACATACCTCATAGTTACTTCGGCCAAGCGCCTTTTGTGTTTCGTAAGAGTATGACATAAGGTAGGTTACGTCACGAATCTGTGAAGGTATTGGAGCCAGCAGAATTAAGTACAAATTCGTGTCTAGATAATAGCTCTGTTCAGTCCATATCAAAAACACAGGACCAGCTTCCTCACGGTTCATAAGTTTTCAAGACGGTCATCTTTGTTCGACGTAGAAAATCAAATTCGTGTCGAGAAAAGAGCCCTGTTCAGCTGAAATCGAAAACACAGGACCACCTCTACCAGCTTCCTCGTTTAACACGGCCATCTTTATTCTACGTAGAAAATCCTGACCTTGCATAAGATATCAGCTTTCTGTCAGACGCTGCTCGGCATCCCGCAAGGGATTTTGCGCTCGCTTTCCGCTTTCGCCGCAGACAAATGATCGAATTTCCGAACGTGTTTACTCCGACGTCCGGGCACCAGAATTACATCTGGCTCTCGGGCCAGATAAGGTTTCTGATGCAATCTGGCCCCGCACGTAATTACCATGCCTAAATCCTCAGGATTGAGTGAGAGGCAGCAGAGCAGCTTGCGTACATGTGATCGACGCTTTGAAGAACAGTACCCCAACTGTTCCTCCTCATGCATATATACGACACGATGTGCTCATTAAGGGTGCTCTATGGCAATGCACGTAGCCATCCATGTCTTGTGTTTCGAGAAAATACTCGAGTTTATCCCATAGTCCATGCTTTTTGAAATGTTGTTCGCATCTTGAACGCGTGATGATGCACTGAATGCGGACGAAGGTTTTGATTGGCTCGAAATGTTTCACAGGGAATCATCACTGGGGAATGATCCTGAAGAAATTATCACTGAAGAGTGTTACCGAAGAAATTATCAGTAAAGAGTGTTCCTGAAGAAATTATCTCTAAAGAGTGTTCCTGAAGAAATTATCAGTAAAAAGTGTTCCTGAAGAAATTATCACAAAAAACTGCTCCTTATGAAGTTATTTTTCACGCCTAGTTGCATGGATCTAACTCCAGTATCAGAAGGTTGAAAAAAGATTAGCTTCTACGTGACATATCACTTCCACAACGCAATATGACAGAACTTTGTGAATTGCGCAGCGAAAGTTACCTCTCCCGTTTGCAATCCCTGGATTGCAACTCCTGGCTTGCAGCCCCCGATTTTCAACCCTCTGTTTGCTACACAGGGCTTGCAACCCCCGCTTTTCAACCCTCGACTTACAACCTCCGATTTGCAAACTCCTGCTTGCAATCCCCAATTTCCAACCCCTGGTTTGCAGCACCCAGCTTGCAACTTCCAGTTTCCAAACCCTGGCTTACAACACCCGATTTCTAGCCCCGGCTTGCAGCCCCCGATTCCCTACCCCAGGTTTGTAGACCTCGGGTTGCAGCCCCCGAAACAGAATGTCGGCCACATGTCCATTGGCCAGCCTGACGAGAGACGGGATGCTCTGCTCCTTCAGTTTCTCGTCCTTTGTCTGGTGGCTTTTTGTGATGGGAAATTGTCCCGTAATTGGGTTGCTCGATTCCGGTTGTACATGAGTGAGGCAGCGAGTGGTGAGCGAGGCAGCGAGTAGTGTGTGAGGGAGGGAAATTATTTGGTGAGTGAGGCAGCGAGTGGTGAGTGAGGGAGGGAAATTATTTGGTGAGTGGGGCAGCGAGTGGTGAGTGAGGGAGGGAAATTATTTGGTGAGTGAAGCAGCGAGTGGTGAGTGAGGGAGGGAAATTATTTGGTGAGTGAGGAAGTGAGTGGTGAGTGAGGGAGGGAAATTATTTGGTGAGTGGGGCAGCGAGTGGTGAGTGAGGGAGGGAAATTATTTGGTGAGTGAGGCAGCGAGTGGTGAGTGAGGTGTGAGGGAGGGAATTATTTGGTGAGTGTAGAAGTGAGTGGTGAGTGAAGGGAGCGAATGGTGAATAAGGGAGTGAGTGGTGAGTGAAGGGAGCGAATGGTGAATAAGGGAGTGAGTGGTGAGTGAAGGGAGCGAATGGTGAATAAGGGAGTGAGTGGTGAGTGAGGAGAGCAAATGGTTAGTGAAGGAGCGAGTTTGTGAGTGAGGTGTGAAAACCCGAGATTGTTTGATGAGCAAGGAAGTGAGTGGTGAGAGTTGAAGTGAATGGTGAGTGAGAGGGCGACTAGTCAGTAAGATGGATAAAACAACGAAGGGGCGACTGATGGGAGAATGTTGAGAGCAGACATTTTATAATTACCAAAAAATACCAATTTTGAACACCGAAATCGCGAATATGAAGACTTCACAGTTTAGTCTCTGACATACAAGTCATAATTCAACTTACTTCAAGTATGAACAGGGTCTTGCTCTTCCCAAGTTATCATATTTTGGTTCAGAGTACAATGCCCTTTGAATGATGGCCTCGGGTGTTTTGACAATTTAGGACCTTATTCCTTACCGCTACCTTAACGTTGTGTTGAGTGAACTCTGGTTCCACGGTTGTGAGTGTTGCAAAGAGTGCCAGTGCGGAAAAAGTCGGATGAGAAGTTCCGTCCTTGAAATGATGACTACGGGGTAGGAGTGTTTTGACAATTTTGGGCTTTTTTTGCCGTTTACATAACGTTGTGTTGAACGAATTTTATTTCAACGCTACACAGCGAGCTGGTGCGGAAAAATCAGTCAGGTGAGAAGATAGAGTTAAAGCTGCGTGGCTGCTTCAGAGCTCCGCTGGCGCTGCTGCCCTCACTCGCTAAGTTTCTGGCAGATTGGAGGGGAAGTTTCTCTCGAAGCTCTCATGGCAACGATAAAAAAGTGTTCTCAATGCTAATAGCAATCTACTATCAAATCTTTCAAATGATCGATGCTTATTTTGATTACGAAGCAACTGTACTAAAAAATATAGGCAAAACCATACTGTATGATATTATATTACAAAGTTGTTATTTGCATGGTTGGTGGGTGTGTCTGCGACGCTCATAAGGATGCTCAATGACCGTATCTGTGATACGAGTTTCACCAGTGCGTAAGTACAAGAATATTTTTAACGCAGATACTATTGGGATGGATGTATTTGTTTGGCATCCACATCTGCAATATTTATTTGAGCAGAAAATAAAATCCCGTCATTTTTGACGGGCCACGTAGACTAGTTCAGTAGTAATTTCAAGAATATGGGTAATAAATCAGACTGTGATTTTAAATTTGTGAATAGTCTCGCTGAAGAACTTTCACTCGAAGATTCTCGATCATAACTGAAATGTAACGTATAGAGAAAGAGAGAAAACTGTTTTTCAGCTGAAAGTATGCAAGTGTGTCGTGTGCACGAGAAAACTCTTTTTTTCTGACAAATGGAAATCAATGAAACTTGCAGCTGTTGGCTACTCCCGCTGATGGATGCAGTGAAATTAAGGCCAGAATTTGTCAATACTCACAGCTCACGCGAAGGCCAAGATGAAAGTAAAACTTCCCCTGACATGATATGTTCTAAGTAAAAAGAACCCCAGGTAGGAATCTTAACCAATTAGTATTTGTAAGTTACAGTGATAAACACTGAAAAAAGATTTAAAACATTTTGACCCAATCCAAAAGAGGGAAAAAGTCCTTCAACCAAACAAACAAAACACAAAAATATAAATTTTAATTCATCTTCGAAAAGTACTAAAGGTAACTGCGAGTGATGCCAAACATTGGTCCCGAGAAGCTAAATTCGGCTCGAAAGGTCTACTCAAATCCTAAATTTTTTGCCCTAAAATAAGATCATCACACCCATTCGTTGAATTGCCCCCTCCCCAAATTATGTCATACTCTGACATTTCTTCTCTGAAGTTCGACACGAGTCATTTTTGAAAGAAAAGTTGATGCCGTAGAAGAAGAGGCCTCTTCAGTTCTATCGCACCCGAAACATAAGGCGTTCTCTTCATCATAGAATAAACAATAGAGTACAAAGATTTATTAGCAGATTCCATTTTTTTCTTAGTTTAGACTAACCCTGTTTAGAGTAAACTCTTTAACGAAATTTTTGTAGGTCACAGGATTTTAGGCGAATTTTCGTCTGAGATGTAATTGTAAATTTTTTTTTCAAAGTTGGGTACTGGGAGTCCCGACATGAATTAGAAGTTGGGTACTGGGAGTCCCAACATGAATCAAAAGTTGGGTACTGGGAGTCCCAACATGAATTAGAAGTTGGGTACTGGGTGTCCCAACATGAATTAGAAGTTGGGTACTGGGAGTCCCAATATGAATTAGAAGTTGGAGACTGGGAGTCCCAACATGAATTAGAAGTTAGGTACTGGGAGTCCCAACATGAATTACGACAAATATCTACTGAACACTACTGATTACTTATCTTTTAATTAGTATTTACTAGCGCTAAGCTGCACTAAATAGGAGCAACTGAAGGCAACTCTGTGAAATAGGTTTTTCTCACAATGATTGAATACATTGCCACCTTTGATGTTACTGTGGCTGGTAACGATAGCATTACTAATTTTCCATGGCTCATAGATGATCTAAAAGGAAGTATTATTTTTATATAAAACTCTTCTCCACCAAAGACGCTCTAAAATGAAGTATTATTGCAGGATTTGAAGAAAGTACACTTTACTGGAATCCATTGATTTTTAAAATCAATTTAGCTATATTACGCATTATTTCGGGAGTTAAGAAGATGCAATTTTTATACGTAATAGCCAGTGCACGAGTCTCTGTGAGAGAGGCAAAGATTAGAGTTAGTTCGATACTCGACAATTCCAGAGATTTGCATCAAATTATGTGTCCTACCCAGACTCAATTAAAGATTTTGTCCCCAATTCCTCAGTAGAGGAATTAGAAATAAGAGAAAACGTGTAAAATAATAAACCCTAGAATTTTGTGTGTATTCAGTAATGAAGGAAGAGCCGCGTCGCCTCACAAAAACGGAAGTTTCTTTACGCAAATTGCAATTCCAATGGACGCTTGGAACATTTTTCAAAAACGCTCGGAATATTTTCCTGTATACGCTTTGAATATCTTTCCAAAAACTCTAAGGAGTTAAGACAACGACTCCCACCATTAAAGAAAGTACAAATTAACAGAAGTATCCGATCATGACCATCACACTTTTCCCATTTCTCCTAAGAAATTAATGACGCAAATTTTCGAATAATTTCAGGTTCCGTAGCAGCCGGAGTGACCAGCCACACAGAGAATCCATTAAGCTGTCTCTCCGCCTTCACAGCCGAGACAAGACTCTATTTGCCAAAGTTGTGCTCTCGAAATAAAAAGTTACGAGTTGGGAAACAATGACTACTACAAAAACACATGTGGCAAAGAAAATACACGATCGAGAATTTGCGATGAAGCACGGAAGTGTCAGAGCATTCAGAAAGAGAGACGGAATGAAAAAATTGGAAAAAATGGAAAGTAAAATAAAAATGACTAAACGAAAAATTAAAAATGCGGATAGAAACAGAAGTGGCAGAAAATCAGAAGTGTCAGAAGTGTCATCAGAAGTGTCAGAAATTCGGAAGAAACGATGAAATAAATTTTTAAAAAAATAAATAAAACTCTTGGATAGATAAAGAAGTGTCAGAACGTTCCGAAAGTGGGACAGTCTGAAAAAAATTCGTGGAAAAAAATGTAAAAAATGAAATACATTTTCGAATAGGAACAGAAGTGTCAGATCGTTCCGAATGTGGGATGGTCTGAAAAAAGCGATTTTCCTCGGACAGAAGGTATTTCTCTAGACGGAGATGACGTCGGGAGGGTACGAGGATGGACTGTTTTATCGCCCTCCTGATAAAAGAGCACTTCCGGACCTCGGGAGTGAAACAAAGAAGATCCTGTTAGAAACACTGAGCCCCGTTCAGAGATTCCAACTTGAAATTGTGTCGGATTATCTGACATTGAATTGTTTACAAAATTAAATTTACGAGCCAAAGAAACTAGATCAGGAGACACAGATGGAGAAGCCGACATCAAGTTTTTCTTAGTCCTGCGCGGCAGGGGCAAAAATCCGTTGCTTGAGAAAAAGAGAAGAGGGAAGCTTCAAAGAGAGCAGGAAAGTTCGAGGGCTGACGAGGAGGGCTGTAGAGAGCAGGGGCCGTGCGAGGGGTGAGGGAGTTACCTTGACCTGCTTATCCCCTCACGCTCCCCTCGCCTGCGAGGGCACTTCTTGGCAAGGCGTGATCCAGGGGCCAGGCCCTAATGTTAGGCGCCGCAGCTCCCGTGCTGGCCAGCCCTAATGTTAGGCGCCGCAGCCCCCGTGCTGGCCAGCCCTAATGTTAGGTGCTGCAGCTCCCCATGTCACAGCCAAGGCTGATAGCCAGCCCTAATACTAGGCTTTAAAGCCCCACAGCCCAGGCTGCTGGCCAGCCCAATATTGGGCTTCACAGCCCCCCATGCGTATTCCGCCCCACGCAGCGGCACTCCCCTAGCTGGGCCGCAACTTGGCTTCACTTACTTGCCCAATTTGTCACGAAGCTTTTTAATTTTACCTCCAACGCGTTCATTGAATATCAGGTCTTGTCAGTCTCGCTTGCTGGTCTCTGGCTTCACAAGCCTCGACAATTTTTGTGGAAATTCTCCGATGCCTGCAGGATTTAGCCTCGAAAAGGGACTCAAGTTTAAGCAATTTAAACAAATAATTCAGCACAACCGATCCAGCAGAAGATAATTTAAGTCAAAATAGTGCAATAAACACATTTGAGTATAGCTACTTGTGGGCCCGAATGAGTTCAGCGACTTCCAGGGCGACCTTCCATCCACGGTTTGATTATTTACTTAGTTACTCTCATATGATCTAATTTCAACCTTTTCTTATTTGTACAATATGGGTTTAATTTTTCTAGTTAGAGGCTCAGCAGGTTGATTATTTAATTATTTATTTCATTTTATGGGAATTTACAACATCAAAAATATAATTATGACAGAACTTTTGAAAAATGTTCGCCGTTGTGGCGTTACACTCGGCAGAAAAAGCTTCCTCGTCGCCTTGACGATATCTGCTGCACTGCACAACACGGGGAGAGGAGACAAGTAGCAGCAGTGATTCAATACTTGATCCAATACAGCACAAGGCTGTTTTGAATACTCAATATAATATGCATTTCTACTAATGTGATATATTAATGGGAGTTTCTATTTCATCGGGGTTCAGTCAACCGTACCGAAATTGTACATGAAAGGTTGTGTGTATGTGTACATATATACCGCTTACATAAATTTCATCTTTGTGAAGGCCGGCGTATTGAATTATACGCTGGTTCAAGTAGTAGAACTGAATGGAAAGTTACATCTCAAGCAAGGGAGTCAAGTGCTCACAAACGGGCCTCGGAGTCATTAAGGAAAAGAAGAATGGGAGTGAGATTAGAAACTACTTGCAACAAGAGACGCAAATATTGAATACACAAGAAGTTCAGTGAATTTATCAATGAATGCTGCAACAACAATATATGAATTTCTGAAGCAAAGACATGGACAAAAAATAGAAGGACTTTCGAAAAAACCGCCTCACTGGGATGAGAGGCGTGTTGGACCATCCGGCAAAGTGACGCTACAATTTTCAAATGCAGTTCTACTTGTGTTTCATCTCGAATGTATTTCATAACTTCTACAATTCGCTATCATCTCATGTATTTTCTATTTCAAAGTAGCGCAAGCCTTGCTTAGCTGTTGCAAAGTAGCGCAAGCTGTTCGGTTGGGAGTAACTCTTTTTGCTACAGTGCGGATGATTTGAAAAATGTGTTTACCATGAATTTACATATTTTTACGAGTAAGACATAAAAACACATTCAGTCTCTAACAAGCAACATTATTAGCAATGTTGGCTTTTCTAAAGAGACCAAAATTCGAAGCACTTGAATAATAATTATGATAATTCGTCACACGAGTCTCAAAAGTAGATGGGCCAAAACCAGGATACCAGTCATTCCCTATAAGAAATAAGCATCCATCACACGAATCTGAGAAGTAGATGGTTGTAACTAATATGTTATTCATTCCCTATCACAGTTGGCCCCCAGGGAAGCAGATTGCTAGACTATACTGCTGCACTCAGCTCACACGCTTGGTTGAGTTCGGTTTAAAGAGGACCTTCCTTTTCATTTGTCATTTGAAGCAGAAACGTCAGGCTCTTGTGTGGGCACAGTCTACTATGGGCTGTTCGACAATGTTTTCCATGTCCTTGTTCTTGTGTAATTACATTTTTTACCCTTGCTCAGAGTACGTGGAACTCAGCCAATCGTGTTGTTATTACCCGAGGCAGATTTAGCACGTCGTTCGCCTGTGTGAGGAGGCCGTGAGCACAATAGAGACAGCAGTAGCCTGTGCAGCGGGGCTTTGGGAGTGGGGTTGTCAGAATGGCCCGTCTGCTCCCCAAAGTTCTCAAATTGGCTTTTTTTTCGAAGACAATTTGGTCATCTAAAGGACTCCGTGTCTGGAAAACTGGCTTCACGGGAGCTTAGGGATTTCCAAAGTGCACTGTAGGGTTAGAGACTAGGGATTAGGGATTTACTAAGTACTTTTTGGGGTTAGGAATTGGGGATTAGGAATATCCTAAGTATTCTTTAGGGTTTGGGATTAGGGAATAGGGATTTACTAAGTACTCTTTCTGACCAAATTTAATTCGAAAACTGCTGACTTTGGAAGTGTTGGTGAGAAAATTTTTTGTTTGGTGAGAATCTCGACTTGATCTGAAGTTGTGAGCACTAAAATCATCCTTTGAAAATACCGAATTCGTAATGTAAATCTTTTGATAAAACTTCAGTCACGTATAATTGTACAACTAGTCTATCAATAAATTGTTATGAGGTCGAATATTTTTGCAAGATGCCATGTTAAATGTGCCCTGAACACGACTAACGTTGACACGGTCATTGAAACCTTCCGATTTTTGTTACTGAACAAAAGGCAATTTAAGCCTAGCCCAAGTTTACAGTTGAACAGGCTGCACCAGTCAAAACAATTGACGCATCTCTATGGATTTAATACGGCCAACGAAAGTTTCGTGACTCATTTTAATATTAATAGCTTTTTAATTCAAAATCGGGCAATGAGTAAAGAAAAGAAGCCTCTAAACATTTTTAGGACGCGAACTTTTCTTGCCACTTCATGACTATGAATATCACCGCGTAAATTTACTGGTTCGTGAAGCCTTTCTTTGTCATTCATTTGTATTTCTTTGTTTTTTAATTTACTTCACTTTTGCATTCATACTCGACAGGGAAACGAAAACTATTGTTTGTATGAGAATTAGCCCTGCCAGAGGGAAGTTGTGTGGTCCTGAGCTACGAGTTAGGTTCTATGTAGGCCTAATTTTTGTTGAAATAGAATACTTTTTTGTTTTGTTACGGTTCATCTTTTTTCGGTTCACTACTGTCCAGTTTTTCAACACCAACTACTTTCTTCCTCAATTTTTATCTTGCTTTGTAAACTTTGCTCTCAACTGCAATTTCTATGTGTACTAGATTCTGAATAGTAATCCACCTTATCCATAGCTTCCGCGTTTCCTTTAAGTCCATACTAAATGGTGCCTTCATCTTTTTGGAATGATTTTTTGCTGTAAGGGAGGCTTGAACTAACTCATAATCTAATCCTCCGCATCCATCTTACCTAATAATACCCTTGATGTGTTTAAATATTTATAAATTTGTCTGGTATCCTCTTCTTCCATCTCTCTGTGGCGCTCATAAGGATGGTTAATGATCGTATCTGTGATGCGAGTTTCACCAGTACACAAGTACAAGAATATTTTAATCGCGGCTACTATAAACTTTTTTTTTTAAACATCGTCATCTTAGGATGCTTTATTTCCAATCAAGCCTGATACATGTGATCTTGAGCATTGGTTTTTCAAATGCCTTATAACTAACACTATATATAGGACACCATGACGGTTCCCCCGTAAAGCCGGTACCCATTTCCGACACCTGGGTTGAATGGGGTATTGTGCTTGATCTTTCCCTTATACCCAACGGGGAAAATCGCCGCGCCAGCGCCGGGATACGAACCCTCGACTCCCACATGCAAGGGCGATGCCCTTAACCACTGTGCCTAGGCGAGCACATAAGGATGGATATACCTGTTGCGCATACATACCAGGAGAATTTATTCAACAAAATATCGAATCCAGTCACTTTCGACGTGCCGTGTACATTCATATTTATTATTTACTCTCGGTAGCTCTGCAGTGCAGCAGCGCGTGTCGTGCATCCAGAGTCTGCTGCATTGATTCCAATCTGAGCCCACCGGACGGCTTCCAGCCCTCGGTGATCAGTCTCCTTACTAGAGGGCGCTGGCGGTCTTCATTCACTGTAGAATTGAACATGGACTAGATATACGCTGGCTTCAGATATGCTTGTTTTCTTCTGTGAGGAAACGGGACAGCCGGTAAATGTGCGTTAAAGTTTCCGGATTAATCAAGAGGTGCATAGCTAATGGAGGTGTATTTTTGACACGAACGATTCCTTGCATACGATTCACCGTAACTGAAGTAACTCGACTGCACCGCACCTCAAATGAAGACTAATTGCATCACTCTTAACGATTCGAAGCATAGGTTAAGTACGTATCTGTGATACTATTAAAACCATCTAGTGGTGATGGATTTATGCAGCATTACGCACATTGCTCATTCTTGTGTCGTTTGTGCGAATTGTTACAGCGTTTCGTTGCAGTTGTGTGGATTCTTCGTGTGTGTGTGTGTACGAAGGCTCCAATAAATTTAAGATGCAGCAAAATCATGATCAAAATTCAGAGGTTAAAAAGGAGAAAATCCGACTCAAAGGGACCGAAAGGTCGAAGCGCTTGAATAATTATTCATCACTTGAGTCACAGAAAAAGAAGGAAGATAGGAAAGCCATGAAGTGAAGGGGCTGAACAAAGAGCTTGAGCGTGACGAAAACGTAATTGAGGGTATGAAAAACGCGCAGAGAGGTGCGTTTTGCGTCAAGACAGAGCGTCTGACACAAAGAACTGCAGGATCAACTCTTGAATAAGACATGAGGAGAGCACGCGCATTTGGAACAGACAGAGTGGGTCGATCAATGCTCAGTTTTTATTGAAGACACAGCGTTTGTGCTCTACATGCATGAGCAGATTGCGTTGGTACGTTGGTGCGACACTTCAACACTGATACTTTGTGATGGTATCCGTGATACCATTCGAACCCTCTTGTGGTGGTTGATTGCCATAGCACTGCGCTGGAAGACGCCGATATTAGAAACATTTCGCGCGGTCACACGGCAGCTGACTGCGGGATCTCTGATGAGTGAGCAGATGTTTTCTATTTTTTCTTTTTGTGCTTCTATACTAGCATCAAGTTTACTGCGACGTAGTTGCAGCAACGCAGTTTGCGCAATCGAGCAGAAATCCATTCTTCGATTGCAGCCAGTGCACTCTCTATTTTAGTGTACTCGCTCCCACGCCACGCGTTGTTTCTGCGGCTGCCGCTGCTCGGTTCAGGTATCATTTAGAAAGAAAGAAAGAAAGAAAGAAAGAAAGAAAAACAGTTTATTTCCAATACAGATGGAACAAAATTACCTTCATTGGTTTTTAAATATCTTAAAGTTAATACACTTAGATGATACAAACGCACGAGTATTGTAATACCCATGTCACTAGTCGAAACATGATTGTGGGCAATGTACTCCTAATCTTGCTTAAGCTACATTTGATGATACATGTAATGATAATTATAAGAAATAACACAACTTCATGACTTTTGACAGTTTACACATACATGACATGAAACTTCGCAATTCTCGACGACAGGAAATACTTTATGAATCGCTTGTTTCGGCCGATGTTCCAAAATGTTATTTCAACGAAAGCGTGAAAGAAAAAAATATATATACGAGTATAAGCAGGAGGAACACGAAAATTACAAGTTTTGTATTTATAATTAAAGCGTTTTAACATAACGATCATTAGTTGAAATGCATTTTATTTAAATATAAATGGATGATCACGCAAAAAATGTATAGTTTTTTACGTGAATGCTTTACAATAATAAAGAGATGACGAGTTAGGTAATGTTACAAGATGAGAGTGAACAGGAAGAGACCATTATCTCTACTTAAAAATGCCAGTTGTCGGCTTAGTACACACATGTGCACATATACATGTAAATATATACACAAATACGTGCACATACATATCTACGCACATACATACACCCAACACGTAAACATACACAAATACATTTCTATGCATCGAGGAAATCACAAGACATACGCGTTCTTTAAAATGCTGTGCGATATTCTGAAATATAGGATAATGAGCAAAGGAAATTCGTGGCAACTTTTTCAGTATGTGTTGCTGCTTACAATTTATAATGAAATATTCTAACGATGTTTAATTAAATATTGTATCGAAAAGATTATGGTTCAAAAGCGTCTGATTTGTCAAATGTGGGTGATCGCGCAATAAATATATATATATATTTTTTATAAATGCTTTATAATATTGAAGTGAAATAAAGTATTACGTAGTGACACATTCACCCATCTACGCACGCATAGCGTGCACAAGCACACATATACACAAGTAACATGTGCGCAAATATCAGCGTAAACTAGTCAGTATAAACTAGCATTCCAATTGAGAAACACCGAGAAAATACCTTTTATTACGGCCTGAATTTTATGATATTTCCGTACTAGAAATAGTGGCACAAAACAGTCTATCTGAGTCAGAAACATGAAAACGATTGTCTTACAACGGTCCCCAAGTACGGAAATATTTCCAGAAATATGTGAGGCTTGGGGGCGGTTGTTATAATATACTCTAGAGCGTAAGACATGATATGATAATTGCAATACACTAGCCTAACAAGAGCATTTTTGGAAGTGAGTAAGAAAGAAAACATGAATGCCCAATAAGGGTTTCATGTTAGAAAAAAAAATTACATTATCTTTGAAATATGGCGCAAAATGTCTGCATTTGATAAACACACATAGGTACCACATTTTGCATGTATTAGACGTTTAAGCTTAGCGCTCGTAATGCACGCTTCTCTTTATTCAGGTTTATTTTCTGCATTTGGGTTTTTAGTCTTTGGATTTGAAGCTATGTCTGAAAACTGTGTTGCGATAGCCGTCCTTGTCTCTGTTGCTTTGAGACATAAAATGTATTGAAAATAAAGTGAGAAAACTCATGTTTACTTGTGATACGCATTATTTCATCGCCCCAGATATCTTCTCACATAGTTCAACGTAACTGGTAGGACTTACCCTGACTGGCAGCGTAACTGACATGAGTTCAGTGTAACTAGAAGCCCAAATGGCGGCAGTCCTGGAAATGAAGCAACATCACTTCAGAGCCACTCCCTAGTCGTGAGAACAGAACACGCGAATGGATGGTGTCAAATGCGCAGGGCGGCAGTTCTACAGACTAAGTAAGATGTGAGAGTGAATGACTTACACAGTAATGCACAATGCATAAGAATACACACCCCACATAAGGGTACATACTTTCATATATAAGGTAAGGATACAAACCACACATAAGGATACATACAAACATTCACACACAGGGATACATTCCTATGTAAGGACCATTCTACTCATGAGCTCCCACTTCCCACCCTTCTCCTTCTGTTTTCCCGCGTGCATTTTGGGTGTTATGTGTGCGTGTAGAGAAATTAGGGCTCAACTGCTAAGCCATAGACGTTCATTTTTACTCTAAAAACAGAATTTGTATTTATATCAGCTGACAACTTTATACGTTTAGGTATCGTTTGGTTGTATTGCTTCCGTCAGCCGCATACGTCAATTTTGTTAATATTTTACTAATACATATAAATTAAGTGAGAAACTTCATTCGAAGGGTGCACTGATACTTCACACGAAGGGTGCACTGATACTTCACACGAAGGGTGCACTGAGACTTCACACGAAGGGTGCACTGAGACT